>JAEOAE010004100.1:0-81005 GCA_036365155.1 Meriones psammophilus
TGGCCTCTCTTGCCCTCTTGCTATTGCCCCTTCTTGCCCTCCCCTTTCTCTATTAGTGCCTGCCCCCTCTCTCTTCCCTATCTTGTCCTGCTCTCTCCCTTCTCTATCTCTCTTCATTACCATCTGAGAGCCCACCCGAGAATGCAAACAACTGTAAAAGTAAAAAACAGCTGTGACTATTCCCATCCTTGAATTAAAGCCAGAGGCACATAGCTCTCGAACGGTAGGATGAACTGCTCTGAGATAGCCTTGAATTGAAGCCAGACGCAGATAGCTCCCAAAGGGCAGGATGAACTGCTCTGAGATAGTTTTTAAAAAATAAGGGCAGGGTGAATTGTTTTGAGAAAACTCACAAACGGCCAAAACTGCAAACAACTAGCTGTAAACTATCTTCATGCTATTCTTGCTGACCAATCAATCAATAGAGCAAAGTGGCCAGATTTTTGTATAAAATCCTGTGTGCTTTGCATGCTCAGGGTCGTCTCCTGTCTTTGAGGGGCATGATGAAGCAGCTTATAAAATAGGAAACATCTTTACCAGCTAAGCAACAGACAGGTTTATATGTAGACCATTCAAAGAAGTCATGAAATGTAAACATGAAGAAACAAACAAACAATCTAGAAAAGATCATCCAGAGTGAGGTATCCCGGAATCAGAAAGACATACACGGTATACACTCACTTTTAAGTGGATGCTAGACCTATAAGATAGGATAAACATACTAAAATCTTTACACCTAAAGAAGATAAATGAGAAAGAGGACATGGATTAAGATGATCAATCCTCACTTAGAAAGACAAATGGGATGGACATAGGAGAAAACAACAGGACAGAAGCTTACCACAGAGGACCTGTGAAAGATTCTACCTAGCAGTGTATCAAAGTAGATGCTGAGACTCATAAGCAAACCTTGGGAAGAGCACAGGGAATCATATGAAAGAAGGCGGGTTAGTATGACCTGGAGAGGACAGAAACTCCACAAGGACCAAATATATCAGAGCACAGGGTCTTTATGAGACTGTATCTCCAACCAAAGACCATGTATGCATATAACCTAGCACCCCTGCTCAAATGTAGTTCATGTTAGCTCTGCATCCAATTGGTTGCAATCCATTTCGGACATGAACTCAATGGCTGGCTCATTGACCTCCACCCCCCAAGGAAAGATCAGACTTGCTAGGCCACAGAGGAGGACATTGCAGCCAGTCCTGATGATACCTGATAAGCAAGGGTCAGTTGGAACAGGAGGAGGCCCTCCCTATCAGCGGACTTGGAAAGGGGTAGGGAGGAGATGAGGGAAGGAAGGTGGGATAGGGAGGTGATGAGGAACTGGACTACAGCTGGGATACAAAGTTAACAAGCTGTATCTAATATTAAAAATAAAAATTAAAAAAGTAGGACATAAAACAAACTTCCTAAAGATGAAACACAAAAATGCTGACAGATTTCTTTTGTTTGAAGACAGGATTTTTTTTTTTTCTGAATAATTTTGGCTGTCCCAGGACTCTCTTTATAGAACAGCCTGTGCTTGAACTCACAGAGATCCACCTACCTTAAACTTCCTGAGTTCTAGAAATGCAGGTGATCACCAACAGCCTGAGCTGCTCACAGTTTATTTTGTTTTAGCATTTTATTTTTGTTGTTGTTTCATGCACTACATCCCAACTGCAGTTTCCTCTTCCTCCACTCCTCCCAGCCACAATCTATCCACCTCTACTCTGCCCACCCACATCTCCTTCAGATCCACTGCTTTTTTATTTTCAATGAAAAAAAAATCTGATGGCCTAACAAGTTACAAAAAGACTAGGAATAATCCCTCACATCAGAGTTGGTCAAAGCAATACACGAGGAGAAGAAAGTATAGGAGAGCAGGAAAGAGTTAGAGACACCCCGTTCTCACTGTTGGAAGTCCTCAGCGACATGAGGATAATAATCATAAGGTATATGCCAACAACCTAGGTCACAAGACTCATAGCATGTTTATGTTTTTGTCCTTCAGACTCTGTGATCCCCTATGAGCCCAATTGACTCAGTGGGCCATGCTCTTGTTGTGTCCTTGATATCTCTGGTTCCTACAATAACATATTCCCTCATTTCTGGGGTTCCCTGGGTACATCATTGTCTTTGGCTATGGGTCTCTGCATCTGTTCCCATCAGACGCTGGGTGATGTCTCTCTGATGACAACTGGGCTAGGCACTCATCTATGATTATAGCAGAGTATCTTTCATTGACATATGTTGCCTGTCATGTTTACAGATATCGTGTGTCTGTAGGCTATCTTGACTCTGGTTCATGGTCATCCAGGCAGTGTCAGGCATGGACTTCCTCTCATGGTGTGGGCCTCAATGTACTTTCTGGAGTGTATTTCATATTATTAGGTTGGGGATTTCCTTCTAGTATCTTCTGTAGGGCTGGATGGCTGCATATATCCTGGGTATAGTAGTCTGGGTTGGCATCGGCGGTATCTTAGTGTCTGCATGATATCCATCCAAGCCCTTCTGGCTTTCATAATCTCTGCTGAGAATTCTAGTGTGATTCTGATAGGTCTACTTATTATTTGAATGCTGTTTTGGTAATAGCAGTGTCATGCATAGAACAGTTAATTTTCGTGGTGTCATCCCCATATGAAATGAAATCTCTGTAACCTAAGAAAATGAAAAATGAACACAAACTTTAATGTGTGTTGAGGAAATTGAGACAAAGAAGGGACTAATTTGAGGTAAAAATAAACTATATATAAATGCTTCAAAAATTAAAATACTTGTAATTAAATTATGATATTTTAGAATGCAACTGCATCAAAAAAGTTAACTCCTGGTCCATCAATATACCCAAAATTTTATGTAGCATTTTGACTTTGCATGATGATGAATATTTTTTTCTATAACTCCTCATATGTCAGTAACTACTGTTTAAGTGATTTCTGAATGAATTACATGACATTATTAAAAGCAGAAAATTTGGTAGTTCTATATGAAAGATGAGTATATGCATAGTTTATTTTCCCTCTAACTCTCTCTTTATAGGAAAGGATTTATAAGAATGATTTACAATCTCTGAGTCAATTAATTCAACAGTGGAAGGCTAAAAATGGAAAATCGAGGAATCTATCAGTGGCTTAGTCCATGAGGCTGTTGGCGCAACTCACCTTCAAATACACTGAAATCCTCCAGAAGAAGGTTCATATCACCTCTTTACATTAACTTCCAAATGAAAAGAATAACCAGGTCATAGCAATGCCTAAAAATAATTTAATGACGCAGAGTACAATAGCAGACACATTACATATTTGTCCTGATCATAATTGAAGCTAACATTATATACTGTCCTTCAAAAACCGTCCAGGATAGAAGCAACAAAGTTCAGCTTAAAAACAACTCTCCACCGCCGCTGTGCCACTCCACAACACCTCCCTCGTAGGGCAACCCACATTAAGCACAAGGATTCATCTCCCACCTGCTACGTATGTGCAGGGTCCCTAGGTCCAGACCAAGCATGCTCCTTATTTGATGGCTCAGTCTCTGCAAGCCCCGTGGGGGCTGGGTCAGCTGTTTCTGTTGGTCTTCTTGTGAGGTTCCTCGCACCTCCAGGGCCTTCCATCTTTTCCCCAACACTTACTCAGGATCCCTAGAGCTCTGCACCTTTCTTAGGCGCAAGTCTGAGCATCTGTCCAAGCAAATTTCTGGCTGGAGTCTCGGAGACAATGGTCAGGTTAGGGTCCAGGCAACGGGGTTTTACAGTCCCAATTCTGGGCATTCTCAATGGGGTCAAATATCGTCCAACAGAGCCTGATATTCTTCTTCCGTGAGAGGAGACTCGAGTGTTGTTTCGATCTCCTCCCATGGTACATCTGGGTCCAGAGCGGCTGGTGTCTGTTCCTCTTCCACTGTTCTCAACTGTTGCTCCAGGAAGAGCTGGACAGGGCAGGAGTCGCTGGATTCTGGGTAGGCCTCTGTGAAGAAGGTGAGCTCGGGTCTTGACATCAACGCTTCTGCACACTGGCCTCCTGCAGAACCCGGTGTCAACAAGCTGTCCCGGGAAGCCTCCTCCTCAATGCAACACGATGCTCCAGGAGCCCTTTCCGGGCCAGGAGAGGCAGGCAGGTCCTCACCTTTAGCTGTGCTCCCTCCAGCGTGGCCTTTCTGTTCTGGAACCATATGTGGACAGTGTCCTCAGGCAAACCTGTGCTCAGTGCCAGTTGCACCCTCGTGGCATAGTCTGGAGATGGAGAGATCTCAAAAGCTTGCACTAGCATGCTGATCTGTGCTGGACTAAGCTGCGTTCGAGGCCTTCTCCGTTCTGAGGGCTGGCCTCTTGCTTGTTGTACCCTGGCGACAAGCTTTTCAGGAGGCTGTTGGGAGGCTTCATGGCTGGAGCCTACGGTGGTCTGCTTTGAGGTCTTCCTCGACATGCCAGTTCTAGTTCTGCGGTTTTGAAACCACACGCAGATGGAGACTCTGGAACTCCGAATTCCCTGGCCAGTTCCTGCCTGGTCCTGAAGCTCGGGTAAGGTGTCTTGGCGAAAACTGAGAGCAAGACCTCCTTCTGCTTGGCCTGCCAAACAGTCTTTTGACGCTGGGATGTCTTTGTCTTACTGCAGCCACCCACATCTGCCTGATCTTCCATCCTGCCGAGGACACTTTGACAGGAGTTCTTCCTCTCCAGTGTGTACTGAGAACAACACCCAGGAAAGTGCAGACTATGGCAAATGCGTAAAGGGGTCCGCTGCTCACACTTAAATACCGACCTGAGGCCCCACCCACTCCCTCGAGGCCTCCAATTACAGGCCAAACCGTGGAACGCTCTTCTGCTTCCAAACTGTGAAACCCTTCCTTCCTCCTGCGAATTTTCCCATATCCCACCCTAAAGCAGCCTTTCCAGAAACAGTTGGCCTTGCGTTCTACCCAAATTCCACTGCATAGCTCACAGTACGCACCTGTGTTGGCCCACAAGGAGTTTGCGGGGAGAGTCTAAGGCATGGCTTCTGATGATCAGACAAGGAGAAGAGGCATAAGCCAGGAGAAGTCTTTGCCTACTTTAACAAGGTCATTCATTCAGCTCTGGCTGATGCTCAAGGAGGAACGTGGCTAGAACAGATCTTGCACTCTGCGTGTGCCGTCTGCCTTAAGTTCCTTTCAGCTCCAGTCTCCCGGTGTATGATTTCAACAATCTAAATATGGTTAGGACCCTGCAAGTCTAAGCATTTGGGCAAAGAGTAGACTTATCCTGCAGAAAGACTCCTGGAATTATTTCTGAATTTCTCCTTCAGTGGCAGGCCACAGAAGGTGTCAAGTTCCCTCTTGGTTCCTCTGGTTCCACCTATTTAATCCACCATACACTTTGTCCTACTGGAGAAATTTTACAGATTCCTAGAAACTGTGTATGAGCCTTCAGAAGCACACTTTGTGGATCCCAAGACTTTTGGGAGAGGATACTGAAGTCATTTCCTTCATTTCAAGGAACAACATTTGTTGCTGCCATTAATTTGGATCTCTGATCATTAGGCAGTGTTTTCTAGAACACACAATTTCCGGTACTGCCAAATGTGCCTGTTGTTCTTCAGGGTGTGGCTTTGCCCTAGATGGAGGAGAACAGTAAGAGCTGAGCAGTTCTAACCCTGCCTTATTTTTGCATCTCATGTTTTACATGTGCCATAATTTTAACTTTTTCCTTGCAGTCCCCATCAACAGTACCTGGGTGTACAACAGATACTGTAGAAGTTGTTCTGCTTCTTTCAGAGATCTGCTTTACCATCCCTGAATACACAGGTCCATAAACATCTGTATTTCCTTTGTGACATAGAACTCTTGCGGATAGGCTCAGAGGTTTATCTGCAGCCAGATGCAAAGCTGCGCTGTTGCATGCAGTGGTGTGTATCAAATCTGAAATCCTCAGTTGAGATTTTCCTACCTGCCTAGTACCTCATGGCTGCCTGATGGGAGACAGCTCGTATTATTGCATGAGGGGTGTAAGCCTGACAGGCCCCTCTGTTTGTTTACTGATGGCAAGAGGTTAGCCTGTATGTCCCTCTCGGTGCTGTGATCCCTACACCAGTGCTTTCCCTTGCCACAGCTGCCATGAAGCCCCGGGAACCTTTGCATTCCCTTGGAGCCAGAATCTGCTTGTTCCTTTCTGTGAATAAAGGGACCACTTGCCTCTGTGTTAACACACCTCCTATTTTGAGTTCTAGAGATTTTAACCTTTTTTTTTTTTTTTTTTTTTTTCTAAATTCTGGATTCACCCAAAATAGCACACCGGGTGATTTGAGAACTGGGAACTCTAGCTGTAGCTTGTCTTGTGAGGTCGGCATGATGCTCCTGAGAGCCAAAAGCAGTGTCTCTCTTAATCATTCATTTCTTGGGGCTGCTCCTCCTCTTCATGCTCTAAATGCTCTCCCTCATGTGATATTTACAGTATCATGCGCCAAGAATGGCATCAGTGCTTATCTGGTGTCAGTCTGGTACTGCCCTCTTGAGAGCTTAACCCAATCTCTGTATGAAGTTGGTGAACAGTCTTCTCCAGGGCCTTGAATTACCTTAGTGAATGAGGCGGTTGTTTTGCACAGGCTCCTTAACAGATCCCTGCACTCTTAAACCTGCAAGATGAGATTATTCAGTGACTTCATCATCAGAACAAATGAGGGACCACCTGGGAATGAGAAAAATAACTGTGATTATTTGAATTGAAGTCAGGTGCTGATAGCTCTTGAAGGGCGGGGTGAACTGTTCTGAGAAACAACCAGCTGTAAAGTATAGAGCAAAAGTGATCTGATTTTCAGGCATAAAAACCCTGTGTTTTGCATGTTCAGGGTCATGTCCTGTCTTTGGAGGTGCGACCCTATCTCGCCAGCAATAAAACCTTTTGCTTTTGCATTGAGTTGTGGTCTGTGAGTTTTCCTAAGAAGGGTGCAATCCTGAGCTCCTGAGCAGTGAGATTCCAGGTCTTTCATTTTGGTGTGTTGCCTGGGAAACAGTGTGCCCTTCCCTAACCCTCAACAGACTGGGCTCAGAGGTCGAGTTTGGAACAGGTTAGTCTGATTTCTGGTATACCACTGTTTCTGTTTAGGCACCTATCTGGACCTTTTTGTTCATGTGTTCAGTAGTTGCAATAGACAGGCATGTCAGAATATCGCTTAACTAGTAACTGGAGGACGTTCCAGATTCCATTTGGAGAGGCTAGGTCCGGGATGGTCTTCCTCCCATCTGTTTCTCTTCAGAGACAGCTTGCTGCCATGAGGCAGCCTCTCAATCAGAATTCTGTGGTAGCACACGAAGGGATGTCCTTGTCTAACTGGCTGTCTTGTTCTTTTTGTGTCTATTCATTGTTGCTTCTTTGACTTTCTTGATGGATGACTTTATTATTTTACAGGCAGTTACTGTCATTTCTTGGAGGTGAGATAAAAGGCACATATTTGTTTGAATCTGTCCTATTTCACCAGCCCACTTGGGATGATTGCCAGCAACTCTTGCAGGCCTTTTAACTACTTAGGCAGGAGACGGGACCTCCTTGGGACGAGAAAGACTGTGCCTGGAATGGACAGGAGGCCTTCCATCCTCCCTAATGAGATTGATGATGGCTTTCCCCTCACCCACCCCAACTGGGATTACAACGTATCCGGAGGTAGGGAATGCCTGCAGGTCTACCGCCAGACTCTAATATCATGTGTCCATGGGGCCGCTCAAAAGCCCACCAATTTGATGAAGGTAAGAGAGATGGTTCAGGAGCCAGATGAATCTCCCACAGCCTTTCTTCAATGGCTGATGGAGGCATATAGCTGGTTTACACCTTATGACCCTACCTCAGATGAGCATAAGGCAATGGTGACTATAACCTTTATAGACCAGTCAGCCAGAGATATTTGTAGAAAACTCCAGAAAATAGAGGGTTTACAGGACAAGTCATTGAAGGATTTAGTGCAGGTAGCAGAAAAGGTTTTCTACAGCTGGGACATGGAAGAAGAGAAAGAGGAAAGAAAGCAGAAAGAGCAGGAAAACGCTGAGAGAAAGAGAAAGGATAAGAGGCAAGACAGAAAGTTGACTAAGATCCTGGCCACCACAGTGCAGTCATAATGATAGTGAGAGAGTACCTGTAAATCAGAGGGGCCCTCTGTCTAAGGATTAGTGTGCCTATTGCAAGGAGAAAGGACACTGGATCCAGGATTGTCCCAAAAGGAAGATGAAGCCCTACACCTGGACTTGGTGCACATCCAGGCCACCAATCCTCAGGTAACTCATCTCCAATATGTGGATGATATACTTTTAGCAGCAGATTGTAAAGAAAGCTGTTTTGAGGCCAACGACCAGCTGTAGCAAGAGATGGGTGAGCTCAGCTATAGCGACGAAGTCCCGTCCTGCAGGAATCAGGTCAGTTATCTGGGATATATATTAAAAGAGGGAAAGAGATGGCCTTCGGAGGCTAGAAAAGTGACTGTATTTCATATTCCCCCTCCACGGACTACTGAACAACTGAGGGAAATTTTAGGCACATCGGGGTTTTGCCGGCTGTGGATTCCAGGATTGGTCAAGATGGCAGCCCTTCTGCATGCCCTTACAAAGGGCAATGACTCTTTCATCTGGGGACAGGATGAACAAGATGCATTTGATAATATCAAACAAGCCTTAATATTGGCTCCAGCATTGGGACTCCCTGATGTAACCAAACCCTTCCATCTCTATGTGGCTGAGAATCAGGGAATGGTCAATGGGGTGCTAACACAGATAATTGGACTCTGGAAGATGCCGGTAGCCTATCTATCCAAAATACTTGATTCAGTAGTGGTAAGATGGCCAACCTGCCTGGCAATAATAGAAGCAATGGCGGCACTAGTATAACAAGCAGACAAACTGACTCTGGGACAGGACCTCACCATCTGTGCTCCTCATGCCCTTAAGAGTGTCATAAGGCAGCCACCTGATTGATGGCTAATGAATACCCACATGACACAATGCCAGGCCTTGCTCTTGAATAATGATAGAGTCATCTTTGCTCTAGCTACAAGGCTAAACTCTGCCACCATATTGCAGGATCCAGAAATCCAGCCCCTGGAGCATGATTGTTTGCAGGTTCTAGCAGAGGAACAGGGATTGCAAAAGGAATTGAAAGATCAGCCTCTGCCCAATGCCGAGGTAACATACTATATGGATGGGAGCAGTTTTTTGAGAACAGGAAGGGAAAGGCACCGGCAGCAGTAGTAGATGGACATAAGGTAATATGGGCCAGGCGTTGCCGGAGGGCACATCTGTTCAGCGAGCTGAATTGATTGTTTTAACCCAGGCATTAGCTCTGGAAAAGAGCAAAAAGATAAACATCTACACTGATAGTTGGTTTGCCTTACCAACAGCCCATGAGCTTGGGGCCATCTATCAGCAGAGAGGCCTGCTAACATCAGCCGGTAAAGAGAAAAAAATAAAAACAAGATTATGGCTTTTCTCAATGCCTAGTTGCTGTTGGACAAGGTAAGCATTATTCATTGCCCAGGACATAAAAAGGGGACTTCCAAGGCAGCAAAGGGGAATAACATGGCAGATCAGGAGGCTAAAGCAGCTGCTAGAGGAAACTCTGTCCCAGTGGTACTAACTGCTGAACTGCCCAGAGAAGAATGACTAAACTACCCAGAAAGTGACCTAAAGTTAATATGGCAAAAAAGGGGATATTTGACACTGACGTGGGGGCATGGATTAACTAAAAAGGTAAGATCATTCTACCTCAGGAAGACGCTGAGAGATTAATAACTCAGATGTATAAATGGATTCACTTGAGGGCAAAGATATTGGCTGCAGTTGCCCGCCAATCCCATTACCCCAGGCCTTGCCCTTGTGATACCTATCAACAGGCTGTGCATAGCAGTTGCTATAGGGTTGTGCAAGGAGGTACTGGAAAAGATAACATCACCTATTTCACTGCCATATTGAACCAAGTCAGGGAGGAGATGAGGATAGACGATTGGTCCCACAGTGAGTGTGCCAACAGCAGACCATGGATCTAAATTACTCCAAGCCCCTTGTTCGGAGACGGTAGGGAAGCCTGTATGCTGAAGAAAGGTACCTCCCATTCACCTCTCAGATGGAGGAAAGCTGCAGGATCAGGTCAGACAAGAACAGGTTAAACAATGCATTGAAGAGTTAATAGAAAAAAAGAATACTCATCCCTCAATTCCCACCCTCTGGTTCTTCCTGATAGTAGAGGAAATGTTATTTTAGACCCCCAGACTGTAGATGTTATTACTGCCACTCATAGCCTCCTAAATGACACCAATCCTTCACTTGCAAGTGACTGCTGGCTCTGCCTCTTACAAGGGCAGCCTGTTCCTCTGGAGATCCCCCCTTCTAACACCACTTATTCCACTGCTGAGGGGTCCTGACATTCAGCACCCCTATGAGAGTGCAGCCTCTCTTCAACCAAAATGTTACCTGTTTGACAAAACCCAACAAAAATGATAGCTCAGATCTACCTGTAGGGGATGCTACCTTTGCCATTTGTGATTCAACCAATGACATCGCCACACCTCTCTGCCCTGACAATAACACTGTTTTCTTATGCAGGAATAATAAAGCCTATACGTTCTTGCCCACAGATTGGACTGGGACCTGTGTACAGGCAACTCCCTGATCTTAGCATCATTCCAGGGGATGAGCCAGTCCCAGTCCCCAGCTTTGACTTAATGGCTGGAAGAATGAAGAGAGCCATTCAGTTCATTCCTCTGTTAGTGGGAATTGGACTGACTGCTTCCATAGGCGCTGGGTCAGTTGGTTTGGGTGTTTTATTATATAAATACAACAAACTGTCCCAACAGTTAATTAGTGATGTACAATTGTTTTCGAGCATCATCAATGAACTCCAAGACCAGCTCAATTCCTTAGCAGAAGTAGTTCTCCAGAACCAGAGGAGATTAGACCTCCTTACAGCCAAAAAAGGAGGAATCTGCTTAGCCCTACAGGAGAAATGCTGTTTTTACACGAATAAATCAGGCATTGTTAAAGGAAAGATTAAAAAATTACAAAAAGATATTGAAAAGAGGAGATGAGAATTAATAGAATCTGCCTTTTGGAATGGGTTTAATGGTATGCTCCCCTATGTGCTTCTCTTACTGGGACCTTTTGCTACCATTTTGCTCCTTGTTACAATAGTACCCTGTATTGTTAACTGATTACTCGCCTTCGTTAGGGAATGTGTAAGTGTGGTTCAGGTCCTGATGCTCCAGAGGAAGTATCAATCTCTCTCTGAGGTTGATCCACAATTTTAGGGTTAAAATTGGAGCACAAAGAAAAGGGGAGATGAGAGCCCACCTGAGAATGAAAACAACTCTAAAAGAAAAACAGCTGTGACTATTCCTGTCCTTGAATTAAAGGCAGAGGCACAGAGCTCTCAAATGCAGGATGAACTGCTCCAAGATAGCCTTGAATTGAAGCCAGAAACAGGCAGCTCTTGAAGGGCAGGGTGAGTTGTTTTGAGAAAAGTCACAAACAGCCAAAAACTGCAAACAACTAGCTGTAAACTATCTTCATGCTATTCTTGCTGACCAATCAATGTATAGAGCAAAAGTGGCCAGATTTTTAAGTATAAAAACCCTGTGGTTTGCATGCTCGGGGTCATCTCCTGCCTTAGGAGGGGTGACCCTATCGTGATTGAAAATAATAATAATAATAATAATAATTAATAATAATAATAGAAACTCTTGCTTTTGCATCAAGTTGTGGTCTCTGGAAATTCCTGAGAAGGGCACAATCGTGAACTCCTAAGCTGTGGAGCTCCTAGGTCTTACAGGATAAATATAAAAGAAGTAAGTGGGTGAAATAACAGTAAATTTTTGAAAGAGTTTTAAGCAATCATACTGTGAATTATCTACATAAAATCCCTATAATACATGTAAGCACATGCATGAATATAAACATGTTGCAACATAAATACTTTTAATAATGCACATAGATAAGTATAGTTCAACAGTGACCAAGGAAGCTTTTCCTTGAACCACAATCATGACTGAAAACCACAACCATTCACAAGGCAGAATTCTGGAGAACAGTCACATCTGATACATCTACAAAACAATTCCCAGATCTAAGACTCAGTGATCATGCATAACCAAAGGTAATATATATATATATATATATATATATATATATATATATATATATATAATATATATATATATGGCAGAGGATCAGAGTATGTTCTGGTAATGTGTCTCCTAATAATACCAGAAGCTACACCCATAAGATGGACCAATATAAAAAAAAATAAAGAAAAAGTCTTACCAATATACCTGTATAAAAATGAGCTGAAAATTGGAAATACTAATAGATATGCAAAAGTGGTCTAGGAAGAAACCATTGTCCTTAATCCTATGCAAAAATCTGCAGGGAACTAATAAATGCTGAGAGTGAGAAAAAACTATTTCCAGGAAAGTGCATAAACTCAGTTAGTTATCCAATACCAAGCAATCAACCCTGAAAACATGCATGGAAGTAACATTATTAAACTGAGCAACTTATATTAAGAGCATAATACCATTTTGAAAAAAGAAGATGAATTTGAAAGAAAAATAGGAGAGGTCTGTCGAAAGGTTTTGAGGGAAGAAAAGAGAAGGCACAAAATGATGTAATTATGAAATAACCTTAAAATGAATTAAGTATTTTCTCTTTAGGTCATGATTTTAAAATGCATCACTATTGAGTAGTATAAAAACATAAAACTTGCAGGTAGATAGATGGAGCTAGAAAAAAAATCATGTTAAATGAGGTAATCCAAACACAGAAAGAAAAACTTCACATATTCCCTCTTCTATGTTTCCCAGCTCTAAACTGAATATGTGTGTGCTCATATGTGAGTCTATATCCGGCAGTTTTTGAAAAACCAAGAATGAAATAGTGACCATTTCCAAGGTGAGAATGGAAGTATGTGGGGGCAGTAGGACGTAGAAGGGTATAGAGATATGAAAGAGGAAGCAAAAAAACATGAAGGGGTTATAATAATTTCGGAGGTAAGACAGAAAGAAATACAAAAGGGAAGATGGTAAAATAACAGTAAGGATGTCTGAAAAAGTAATATGGAATCATACTAGTAACTATCTAAGATATGTACAATCCATGTAAGCTGTTGTATAAAACTAAAATGTAGTTTCAATGAAATTTTGCCATCTGTGATGACAATTGTCCCTCCATCTAACAAAAACTCCAACACCAGGCATGAGAAGTCAACTTTTGAGTTACTGGGAAGGGTTTTCTAAGAGAATCCTCAAGAATCATATGCTACTACCTATCTGAACTGAAAACTACAGTCCTTTTCCAGCCTGAAAAGATGCTGTTTGTTCGGTCTGAAATACCTGAAAATAACAGGATGCAGAATGAGGAACTAGGAAAATGAAGAGGTGCTGTGCTAACTCTTGAACTTTGAATTTCCACCAACTGCCAGCTTCTTGGAATATAACCTTATAGTTTTCCTCAAGCGCCTGCTTTTTCAACAGTACATAACACATTGAAGACATGGCATGTATCCTTATGGGTGATCGTGTTCCACTTAACATCCAGCACAGTCCTGTCCAAAAGCTCCAATACCCCATCCACCCTCTTAGGAGCTGTCCAGGCTTTATATCTATCTACCGCATTTCGGCTCCACATCTGGCCACTCACGTTCTATTATAGGTGTCTCATAGAGAAAAAAAAGGAAAAAAAAAAAAAAAAAAAAAAATTGTTTTATTTTATCTTGTACGACTGTGAACATCCCTACGAAAGAGCACTGAACTCATGATGAAATGTCCCAGACACGGAAATTCTTAAAGCCAAGCACTCCATAGCCAGGAACTACAAATAATCCCAGAGTGCATTGTGCTGGCTGGGAGCCTCTGTGAAAACTGCCTCAGAGCAAGACTTCTGGGATTGTTTGTAGTAAAATAGCCGGGTCTCACTGTATTGTCCGCTTTGCCGAGACGCAGACATAGAAATACAATTCCCAGAATGCTGTACGCACTGCATTACACCCTCACAAGGCATCCTCCTCCTCCTTACTTAGCCTAGAGCTTTGTCAGGACCCAGAAGTATCCCCCGGGAAGCGCTTTCCTCGCGCCACAACGCACACAGCGTTTTCCCTGGTCCCTTGTGTTCTGTAAATGTCCCCTCCCTGCGCCCCTCGAGTCTACTGGATCAGGAGCCTTTCGGAGCCAATTTGTGATGTCATCGCCCCATCCCTGGTACGGAAGTAAACACACAGGGCTGCTGGAAGCAACTTGTTGCAGAAAAATGTGCGCTTTGAATTCTCCTGATTAGAGTCCAGTCCAGCTGGTCCCTGGTCCCTGGAGAAGGGATCCTGGGGTCACTCCCCCTTTTTAAAATTAATTTCGAGTCTCCCAGTCAAAGCAGGACTAGTCTTGGTAAGGCAGAAACGCGGATTACATAAAAAATAAATCTTTTTTAAAGATTAAAAAAAAAAAAAAAAAAAAACTAGAGGCAAGAGAGATGGCTCAGAGGTTAACAATGCTGTCTGCTCTTCTAGAGGTCCTGAATTCAATTCCCAGCAACCACATGGTGGCTCACAGCCATCTGTAATGGGATCTGGTGCCCTGTTCTGGTGCACAGGCAGAATGCTGTACAATGAATGAATGGATGAATGAATACATGGATGGGTGAATCTTAAAAAAAAAAAAGCCAACCTTTGTCATCGCAACAGCCATCTGACACAGAGAATCCCTCTCTTACCAAGGTGCCAGGTTCCATCCCAGGGACCACACGGTGGCGCTCAAACCATCTGTCAAGGAATCTGGTGCCCTCTGGTGGAGCACACGTGTCACTTAATAACTAGCTTTATATATATGATGTTTTCATTTAATACTATGTATTTATTTCAATTTAATAAGAACAGACAACGGCGTGTCTTGAGAGCAGGCTTCCCAGAGTCCTGTGGAGTCGGTATGCAGGAGGTCTCTGTGCTAGATCAAAGCAGGGCCTGGGGCCCCCCACCTGTGTCCATCCTCCAGTGCTCTCCCCAATCTGATGGTAAGATTCTGTTGCTGAGGACAACATCTTCACAAGTCATTGGACACAGCGAATCCCAGCTGGCCCCTACCGAGAACCTTCACCCTTATAGACTGCTGTTTGCAATACAGGAACATACGCTGCATGCCACCAGAAGAGAAAAGTACACACCAACCCAGCCATACACCCTTCACTCTCCAACAGTGACCTGCCTACAAGATTTGCTGGTGCACTTGTGGTATAAAGGTCACAGAAGAGACCAACAATATCTAGTTGGGTTTCAGGAGGCCCACTCCATGAGAAGGAACCTTGATCCAATACTGCTTGATTGGCCAGGAACCTGAGTCTACAGAGGCCAAGGACATAAGAAAAATCTAAATGCTACAGTTGTGCTAAAGGAGCACAACCATACTCACAGATTAGTGCCTTGCTAGGCCATCATTGGAAATTCCTCCGGCAGGAGATGGGAATAAATACAGAGACCCACATCCAGTCGATATGCAAACAGTGAGAAGCCTTGGACCATTACACCCTAAATGAGATGTCTGCAAGAAACCCTAAGCCCCTAAGGGCTCAAGAAACTCTGTGTGCAGAGTGTAAGCGCCAGAGTGGATGAAGGACACAAGGGTAACAAGGCCTTGTAAACACAGCAGGACCAACACACATATGAATGCACCCTGACCCACAAGCTAGCTCTTCTTTCACTTTCCCCTGTTGGGGTTGCCTTGACAGGCAAAGAGTATGTGTTCGGTCCTGATGCCATTTGATATGCTGGGGTGGGTGGGTATGCACAGGAGAGGCAGGGTGATCCCCTTTTCTGAAGAGCCAGGTGAGGGATGATAACAGAGAAAAAGGGAGGGTATGACTGGAAGGAGAAGAAGGGGAGGTCTAAGACAGGGATGTAAAATGAACAAATAAAAATGTTAAAAAAAAAAAATAAGAAATAAGGGGGCAGGAGAGATAGCACAGAGTTTAAGATCACAGGCTGCTCTTCCAGAGTTTCTGAGCTCAATTCCCAGCACCCACATGGTCATATCAATCTATAGTGAGACCTGGTGCCCACCTCTGGCATGCAGACAGAATAGTATACAAATAATAAACAAATCTTCCATAATAAAGAGAACTACACTATGAATCATAAATAAAGTTTCCATCCCTCCAAAAAGAACACTCATTCCCTATTTTAATAATAATAATAATAATAATAATAATAATAACAATAATAACAATGATAATAAATGAAAATCTTTTTTTTCCAAGGGACTCTCATTGAGACAACAAACCAGAGTAATGTGTAGGTCCCATGAGAAGCAATAGATGGCAACAGAAAAACTCAAGGGTATACTTGTGGGTTGTCAATGCTGCCTCTTCAGGCACCAGGCATCCACCTGGTACACAGGCACACCTATCCATGCAGGCAAAACAGTCATACGTGTAAAAATAAACAAATAGATGGGATTTACACTTCTTAGAAGAAGGGAAAAAAGCACAAGTGTCCATTAGTAAGTAAAGCTAGTTCATTGCACACACAGCCCCAGCTTAAATCTATGTATTCCCAGTTTAAATGTGCCAGTTCAAAATTCCCTGCTCAGCCAGGGCCCAGCCATTCCCTGCTCACTGCAGAAGGAATTCTGGAGCCCCTGCCCCCCCTTTCTTTTTGTGAGTGCCAACTCTCCCAGTCAAAACAGTGCTGGTCTCAGGAAGGCAAACAGAGATTATAAGTCGTTTTAAAGACTATAACAAGAAGCCAGGTGTGGTGTCACATGCCTGTGGCTGTCAGTGGGGCAAGCAGAGGCTGGTGTGAGTTCCAGGCCATCTGGGTTTGCAAAATGAGTTCAGGACATGCAAGGTCACAAGAGAAATCCTCTCTCCAAAAGCAAGGCTTTGCACCCCTGCCAGCTCTTCACACTCACTTGTCTAGACATGTCCTAAGTCATAAAGTATGATTTCAACCAGGCTATAAGAAAGTCCTGCCAAGCATAGTGCACACACCTTCAATCCCAGAACTTGGGAGGCAGAGGCAAGTAGATGTCTGTGAGTATGTCTCTGAGTTTGAGGCCAGCGTGGTATACAAAAGGCCTGGACAGCCAGGGCTACACAGAGAAAACCTGTCTCAAAAACCCAAATTAATAATAATAATGATGATAATAATAATAAGATTGAAAAAAAAAATCAGAGCGAGGCCTGTTGGCACATTGTCAGGTTCATTTCACAAGGAAGGCACACAGTAGAGTTTATGGAAAAAATAGCAGATGGAAGAAAGATTTGAAACTTCATTTTAGTTCATTTTAAAAATCTCAATTACATTAATTCTTTGTGGATTTGAGAGACCAAAGACTTAAAATCAGTGGGTATTGTTTAAAAGTTTAAAGCAGAAGCATGAATAAAGGCTAGTTATTTGGAGACATGTCCAGCCTCCTTAGGGAAGAACTAGCCTTAATGCCCTGAGGATACAAATTAGCCTTACTACATTCTTTCCTGCCCACTAATTATACAGTTTTAGGAAAATGGCCCATAGGGCCAGGCCAGAACTGTTTGTACTCTTGCTGCCCAAAGTGGACCAACTATTTCAAAAGTCAGTTTCCATTTCACAATCACGTAACACCAAAGCATGTAAGTCTCTGCTTGCGGTTTTGCCCCATAAAAACCTTGCTTCCCAACATCTCAGGGCTACATTCCTCTCCTGTGTCCACAGGAAGTTTGTGTCCCATGGCTGAACATGTATACAATTTAAAAAACCTCATGTATTTACAGTAGAGTGTACCCCTGGGCTTTTGGGGTTCCTGAACTGGGCATAACAGTTTCACTCTGAATAAGACCATTAGTAATTTATAAAGCATTATGTAATCTATCTCTGTGGTATTTTAATCCCCCTCTCTGTTTGTTAAGCATGTCCCTTAAAGTACGATTCAATTTTTCAATGACTGCTTGACTGGCAGGATTGTGAGGTATACATGTTACATATTTTATCTTATAATATCTAAAAAAAAATCTTTCCATTTTATTAGAGACATATACTGTAGCATTATCAGTCTTGAATAGTGTAGGAATAACCATGACTTCCATCACTTCTAATAAATGCATAATAACTGAATCAGCTTTCTCAGAACTTATGGCTTTTGCTCATTGGAACCCTGAACATGTTTCTATAGTATGGTGCACATATTTCAGTTTACCAAACTCTATAACATAAAGCACATGATTTTCCAAATTTCATTTCTTTAGTTACCAATAGGGTTACTTCCTGCAGTTAGTGGAGTTTAGTTATATAATGAACAAGTGGGACACTTTCACTCAATTTCTTTGGCTTGTTGCCAAGTGATAGAAAACTCTCTTTTGAAACCTTTGCTGTTAACATGGTGTTTTAATGAAATTCTAAGGCCTCTAACACGCTTCCTATTAATAGTTGATCAATTTCATCATGTCTTGTGCTAGAAGGGCCTTGTGGCACCATATCAGATCTGATCAATGTTATATACAGTGTATTATTTCTATTTTTGATTACTCGTTGTAATTGAAGAAACAGTGAAGTTAAATCCAAATTATCCTGAATTAGATCAGCAGTTTCTATATGCAGAAAAACCCTTTCTGAGTTGTGAGTCAGTGAATATATTAAGAGATTCTTGAAAATTTGATAACACCAAGAGAATTGTATATAATTTTGATTTTTGAACTGAATCATATGGATTCAATTTTTAAGTTTTTATTTTGTTTGTGTGCCAAAAATATCCATTCTAAGACAGTCCTCCCTCTGCATAAGAATTCCTGTGGGTGAATGAGTGGAAAGCAAGATAACCAAAATACAGGTCCTCTTTGGATCAATATGGTCTATATATGCATCTGTAATTTCCTTTCTGCCAGAGCCAATTCATTTTCATCTTCAGTTGATAACGTTCTTGGACTTTTAAAGTCCTTATCATCCTGTAAGGTTTGAAATAAGTTACTTAGCTCTTGAGTAGCTAAACTGAAGGTAGGCTATAGCCAGTTAATATCTCACAGCAATTTTTGGAAATCATTAAGAGTTTTTAATTAGGTTCTTCTATTTTGTACTTTTTGTGGTCGAGTTTTCTGTAGACCTATTTTGTATCCTAGGAAATTAATAGAATCTCTTCTTTGTAATCTTTCAGGAACAATCTCTAAACCCCAACAAGGCAAAGTTCTGTTTATATCAACAAAAATATTTTCTAATGTTTTTCTATCTGAATCAGCCAATAAGATGTCATCCATATAGTGGTAAATTATGGATTGAGGAAACTGCTTATGAATTACCTCCAATGGTTGTTGTACAAAATATTGGCACAAAGTAGGACTGTTCAACATCCCCTGTGGTAAGACCCTCAAGTGGTATCTCTTTATTGGACAGCTTCTATTCAAAGTGGGTCCTGAGAAAGCAAACCTTTCCCTATCATGCTCATGTAAAGAAATTGTGAAAAAGCAATCCATTAAATCAATCACTATAATAGGCCATTGTTCAGGTAACAAGGAAGGCAATGGGATTATGGATCATTAACCATCTCATTGGCTGAATAATTTTGTTAATGGCTTTGAGATCTGTTAACATCCTCCATTGGCCAGATTTCTTTTGATGACAAATACAGGAGAATTCCAAGGGCTGTTGGACTCCTCTACATGCTGAGCCTCCAGCTGTTCCAAGACTAACTGTTCTAGTGCCAGTAATTTTTCTTTACTCACAGACCATTGTTCAATCCAAATAGGTTGGTCAGCCAACTACCTTGGTAAGGTTGTGGGGTTTTTATTAGCAGTGGCTTCCCAACATGAAGTTGAAAAGAATGCCTCTGTTGTATTTTGTTTATGGACATCAGCCTGTAACTGGTTTTGATGGCATTTTAAAATAATTTTAATTTCTTTATCAGGAGTATTACCTGTTTTGCCTTTGAAATCTGCATCTACCATTGTTGTAACAGATCTCTTCCCCATAAGTTTATGGCTATCTCAGCCACATATGGCCTTAATTTTCCTATTTGACCTTCTGGTCCTATACATTTAAGCCATCTGACACGTTGTTTTACTTTAGATAAAGTTCCAACTCCTTGGAATTGAATATCCACCTCTTGAAGTGGCCAATTTGGGGGCCAGGATTTAGAAGTAATAATTGTGACAACAGTCCTAGTATCCACCACACCTTCAATTTCAATACTATTTAAAATTATCTTTAACTTTGCCCTGTGATCATTTATAGAGGTTTGCCAATATATTTGCTTTTTTTTTTTTTTTTTTTTTTTTACCTATAAAACCTACCCCGGCCTCACTGTTGAAGTTTTTAATGTTTATTCCCAGAGCAATGGTGTTACCTTTCTTGTGGAGGAGTATCCCTGTCCTGTATTGGGGCCTGAGAAAAGCCCTCCCAGGCATTTTTTGATAAAGGATTACCCCATTTTTCTGTGCTCTACATTCAATAATCCAATGTCAACCCTTGCCACATCTTCTGCATATTCTAGAAAGTATAGACTCCCTTTTTGAATTATTTTTTTTTTTTTCTCCATTTGCCATTTGACATCAAAATTAAGACATTTCCCAATGTCTTTAGGGTAGCTTCACCTATCAAGACAAATTGATGATTGAGGTCTGATGTCAATTGTATTTATAACCCATTCATCTATTTGTGCACACCTTGCTTTTAATGGCTGTATTACCTCTTTGCATTCAAAATCTTTGCATTTTCAAAAGCTAAAGATTCTATTAGTGCTTTTCTAGCTAGTGGATCTGATATACTTGCATCCCCAGCTGAAGTCAATCTTTGCAAAACATTAATGAATGTTTCACTTGGAGCTTGTATGACCTGAGAGAATGGCTCAAGCCTTGTTTCCTGATTCCTCAACCTTATCCCAGGTATTTAAGGATGCTAAGTGACATAATGCTAAGGTTTCTTCATTATATACAGCTTGTATCACTGTGTCAGTCTATTGGCCATCACCAAGCAGCTGTTCCTTAGAAACACCAACAGCCCTGGCTCTATTTTTGTATGCTATCTCTCTAGACTCTTCTCCTCATCATGATAGACATTGTAAATATGGCTCAGGTTCTTTTATTGCCTTTGCCATATCCTCCCTGTCCTTTGGGATTACTCTACTGATTGACCAGAAAGTCAGTATTTGTTTTACAAATGGTGAATGCATTCCAAAATTGGTGACACTTTCTTTAAATTTTCTCAAGTCTAGCACTTCCACAGGGTGCCATTCATCCTCTTGGTAATCCTGTGGGGATCATAATCTGCTTGTCTCTGTTGTACAATGACTGGATTAGCTAATGTTTGTTTTCTAACCACCTTTGTTTGGCTTCTTTATTATTATCCTTTGCCTCTGCCTGAGTATTTTCTTTACTTAGTATTATAAGCTATTTTTTAAGGTCTGTACCCATATTTCACACCTATCTCTCTGTTGTTTGTTTTGTTCAATAATCTCTTCAATCTCTTGTTTTATGCCTCTCTTCTAACTTTTAATTTTTTCTTTATAGTGTTCTAGTTGTTCTTTGTGTTTTCCAGTATATTTGCTAAAACCTCTGCCCTCTTTTCCTATTGTTTCTTATGTTCTGTAAGTTTTTGTATCTCTAATTTTATGTCCTGTTTCCAACCTTCCTTATTTCTTTATATTGTTCTACTTGTTTTTTTGTGTGTTGTTCCAATATCTTTTCTAAAGCCTTTGCCTTTGAGAACACATAAAAGGCTAAATCAATTATTAAAGTTAAATTGAGGAATATGAATGTAACCATAGTCATAATTTCTAAACTTTCCTTTATTTCTGTCTTAAAAACATAGAAGAGATTATCAGCCAAGCTCAATGAAGTCTGAAGTCTGTTTTAATGTTTCTCTCATCCTTTTAGACTGTAGTGGCAACCGGTTTGGTTCAGTCTCAGGTCTGCCCACAGTAGGCTGTCTTTTTCTCTGAGGCATGTTTAAGAATCTCTTTTAAAGAGCCAGTAATTTATCTGGGAGTTTTTAGGTTTAAAGTTTGGGTTGTATCGCTGGGAGCTCATTCCTCTCACCCACCCAATTATATTAAAGTAAGATTTAAAGGGTGTGGATACTTAGATGAGTTAGGTGCAATTTGTTGTTGGTTACTAATATTTACTATTGATAAATCTTTTAGTTAAGCAGTGGTTATTCCTAAACAGCTGTATAACAAAATCACCACAGAGAGACTAGGATTTATTTAATTAACCTAGAGCACAATGCTGACAAACAGTTAATCCATCCTAAACCTCTAAGCCTACAGAGTTTCCTACCATTCAGATTCACCCATCATACTTGCCTTTAGTGATATCTTAGTTCCAGGTCATTTCCGCATGTGGTGCCAAGACCTCTCCTGCAGATTCTCCTCTTCTCCTCTTCTGCCTTCTTCCTATTCCTCCCACTCTGGACCAGGATGTCTCACACTATCCTCTCTATTACTTATTATTGTGGCTGGTTGTTTTAATTGACAATATAGAGAACAAATGGTGGCATGTTTATGCAAATTTGAGACAGATGATGCTTAGAAAAAGCATCACAATGCAATACCTGGATTGAAACCAGACAGTGGAGGAGAGAAATCAGCATTTGAATGAACAAGGGTAAATTGTATACATTCCAAAAAAGAACATTATACCAATATAATCCCTTGTATCATATTAGAACAACATGGTCTAAAGCTAGATGTCAATAGTAACAAAAAATAGTAAACAGCCTGCATACGCATGGAAACTGAACTCTTCTCAATGACAGCTGGATTATGGAAGAAATAAACTAATTAGACTTTCTAGAATTTAACAAAAATGAAGGCATGACTTACCCAAACTAATGAGACATATGAAAGTAATTCAAAGAGGAAAGTTCATAGAAGTAAGTGCCTTCATAAAGAAATCTGAGATATCTCAAATCAACATAACAACACATGTGTAAGCCCTACTCAAAAGGAAGCAGACATACACAAGAGGAGTAGAAATAATCAAACTTAGGGCAGAAATCAATAAATTAGAAAGAAAGAAAACAATTCAAACAATAAACAAAAGCAAGAGCTGGTTCTTCGAGAAAATGAAAAAGATAGACAAACCTTTAGACTAACTAAATAAAACACAGGGAGACACTATACAAATTAGCAAAATCAGAAAATAAAAAGGGGTATAATTACAGAAACTGAGGAAATTCAAAGAATCATTATGTTTTACCTTAAAAGTCTATATGCCACAAAATTTGAAAATATAAATGAAATGGAATATTTTCTTGCTAAATTCCACTTATCAAAGTTGAATCTGGATCAGGTAACTAAATTAATAGACCTATATGCCCTTTTGAAGCAGTCATCAAAAGTCTCCTGCCAAACAAAGCCCAGGGCCTGATAGTTTCCATGCAGAAATCTACTAGACCTTCAAAGAAGAGGTAATGCCAATACTCTTCAAACTATTTCACAAAACAGAAAAAGAAGAACATTACAAACTCTTTCTATGAGGCCACATTCACCTTGATACCTAAACCTCACAAAAGCTAACTAAAGGCAGGGATACACTAAGAAAGATAATTTCAGAACATTCTCTCTTATAAATATTGAAACAAAAATACTCAATAAAATACTCCCAAAATGAATCCAAGAAAACATCAAAGATCTCATCTCAAATGATCAAGTAGGTTTCATTCTAGGCATGCAGGGGAGGTATAATATACAGAAATCCATTAGTGTAATCCACCCATAAACAAACTGAAAAAGAAAAACCACATGATCATCTCAATAGATGCTGAAAAGCATTAATAAAATCCAAGCTCAATTAATGTTTAAAGTCTTGAGATATCAGAGATAAAAGGCACATGCCTAAACATAGTAAAGATAATATACAACAAGCCTATAGCAAACATCAAATTAAATGGAAAGCAATTTAAATCAATCCCACTGAAATCAGAGACAAGTCAAGTTTGGTCACTCTCTCCTTTCTCTTCAATATAGTACTGGAAGTTCCAGCTAGAGCAGTAAAACAACTAAAGGAAATCAAGGGGATACAAAGCAAAAGGAAGAAGTCAAAGTATCACTATTCACAGATGATATTATAGTATACATGAGTGACCCTAAAAATTCTACCAGAGAACTACTACAGCTGATAAACACCTCAGCAAAGTGGCTGAAAACAAAGTTGCTAAAAAAATATCTGAAGCCCTCTTGTATAGAAAAGACAAGAGGACTGAAAAAAAAAAAAAAAAAAAACAACCTTGCAATAGCCACAAATAAGATAAAGTGTACTGGTGTGACTCTAATCAAGCAAGTGAAAATCTGAATAAAAAACCTTCAAGTGTTTGAAGAAAGAAATTGAAGAAGATATCCTAAGATGGAATAATCTCCCATACTCATGGATCAGTAGGAATAACAGCAAAATGGCCATTCTACCAAAAGAAATGTAGAGATTCAATGCAATTCCCATCAAAATAGAAACACAATTCTTTACAGACCTTGAAAAAACAATTCTCAACATCACATAAAAACAAAAAATCCAGAATAGTTAAAAGAATCCAGTCACACACACAAGGCCAAAAAAAAAAAAAAAAAAAAAAAAACTTATGGAGGTATCTCCATCCTGGATCTCAAGCTGTACTACAAAGAAACAGTAAAAATGGTGTGATACTGGCATAGAAAAACATACTGGTGGATCAGTGGAATTGAATCAAAGACCCAGAAATAAACCCACACACCTACAACACCTGATATTTTGAAAAAGCCAAAACCATTCAATGGAAAAAGAACATCTTCAACCAATGGTGCTTGTCTAACTGGATGTCCAGATATAGAAAGATATACAAATACATCCATACCTATCATCCTGCATAAAATAAAGTCCTTGTGGATCAAATAAAACTAACATTCTTAATCTGTTATTTAAAAAAAAGTGAGGAAGAGGCTTGAACACATTGGCACAGGAGACAACTTCCTGAACACAACACCAGCAGCACAGGCTCTAAGATCCACAATCAATAAATGGGATCTCATGAAACTTAAAATCTTCTCTAAAGCAGAGGACACTGTCAGCAGAACCAAATAATTGCTTACAGACTGGGAAGGGATCTTCACCAACTATACATCATACAGAAGGCTAATATCCAGAATATATAAATAACCCAACAAATCAAATAATCCAATTTAAAATAGAGTTCAGAGCTAAACAGAAATTCTCAACAGAGGAATATTGAATGGTGTAGAAACACTTAAAAATGCTCAATGTCCTTAAAAATCTGAGAAATGAAAATCAAAATGGCTCTGAGACTCCACCTCACACCCATAAGAATGGCTAAGATCAAAAACTCAAGGGACAACACATGCTGGAGATGATGTGCAGAAAGGAGAGCCCTCCTCCATTGCTGGTAAAAATCTAAACTTGTACAGCCACTTTCGAAATCAGTCTGGCACTTTCTCAGAAAACTGGGAATACTGCTACTCCAAGATTCAGCTAAAAAACTCCTAGGCATATATCAGAAAGATGCTCAACCATACAGCAAGGACATTTGCTCAACTATGACAATAACAGCTTTATTCATAATAGCCAGAATCTGGAATCAAACTAGATGTCCCTCAATGGGGGAATGGATACAGAAATTGTGTTACATTTGCACAAGGAAATACTACTCAGGTATTAAAAACAAGAGAATCATTAAATTTGCAGACAAATGAATGGAACTAAAAAAGATCACCCTGAGTGATGTATCCCAGAAGCAGAAATACATGTATGGTATAGATTCACTTATAAGTGGCCATTACCCATACAATATAGATTGGACATACTAAAATCTACAGACTTTTAAAAGCTAAAGTACAAGGAGGAACATAGGGAAGATGCTTAATTCTCATTCAGCAAAGAAAACAGGATAGATGCCAGAACACATAGAAGAGAGAGAACAGGATAGGAGCCTTCCATGGATGAACACCAAGTGACTCCACTCCAGAGGTAAATTGAAGTAGATGCAGAGACCCACAGCAAAATTTTTGTACAAAATAGAGCACAAAAATTCTTATTGAAGAAGTGGGATATAGAAGGACCTAAAGGGGACAGGAGTCACACAAGATCAACAAAGCAAAAAAATCTGGGTCCTGGGGCCCTGCAGAGACTGATGCATCAACCAAAGAGCATGAGAGGACTTAGGCCCCCTGTTCAGATGTAGCCCATAGACACCTCAGTCTCCATATGGGATCCCTAGTAAGGGGAGAAGAGACAGTCTCTGAACTCAGTTGCCTGCTTCTTAATCACTTCTCACTGGTGGGGACAACTAGTAAGCCCACAGATGAATAGGATACAGGGAGTCATAATGGAAACTGATAGGCTAGGGTCTGATAGGACCTTCCCTATCAGAGGACCACAGGAGAAGGATAGGGGAGGAGGGGGAGGAATAGTGGGACATAGAGTAGATGAGGGAGGGGGCTACAATTGGGATACAAGGTGAACATATTGTAAAAATTAATGATAAACATGTGTGAAAGAATGAAGCATAAATAAGACACAATTTACTGAGAAACACACAAAAAATACTCACCATCTTTAATCATTGATCTAGCAAGAAAATAAAACTTAGACAACCAATACCTCAAATGACAAATAATGTATGTTTAGTGTCCTTCTTGGCACTATAGTAAAAGAGAATGTGATAGGATGCACACAATATCATTGGAAATCTTTCTTCATGCACTGAACATGGAGTGACTTGTAGGAATTGAGATGTTGATTTATTTTTCTCCCCACAAATCAGCAGGAATGTATCCCTTGCTGAATTCAAGGGTACCCAAACCTTGAGAGAAACCGCTGCCTCCCCATGGCAGTGACCTTCCTGTCCTTTGAGGATCCTCTGGGCTTGGTCCTGGTCTGCATGGCTTTGTGCTTATCTGTCAGCACAGCTGTTGTTTTGGGGATCTTTCTTGAGCACGATGACCCACCCATCGTTAAGTCCAATACCTGGACTATAATAAAATCCCTTGATGTCTTCAAATGAAATTATTTACCTCTACTTTTAGTAAGTTTATATAAACTGTATATCTAACCATAACTAAAGAGCCCTTTATTTAAGCAATGTTATATAGATACACTCTATTTTAGAATAGAAACTACTTCTGAAATCATATTTTAGTAAGTTGTCTATGTTACTTTTCAATTTGTGGACAATATAAGTGCTCAAATTTTAATCACATAATAGTAATTGTGATAAATAACACAGGTACTATATATTTTCCCTTAGTATTTTATTTTTCTGAAGGAAACAGGAATTAGGTTGACAGTTGACATCTTCTGTTGGACAGGCAAAAACCTGGACCTCTGGCAAAGGGAGCTTGCAAAATTGTACATCCATAGCAGAAATCAGTGTTCTGAATTCTCAAAATGATGACAATAAATCTACCATATGAACCACTTGTAACTTTCCTTGACATATGCACAATGGACTCAACATACTACTTCAAAAATATTTTCTCAACCATACTCATTGCTATTCTGTTCAGAATAGGTACAAAATGAGAACACCTAAATATCCTTCAACTGACATAGATAAGTGAAATGGTATGCACATAAGTAGATAGAAATATAAGTGACGATGTTGATTCAGGTAACTCAGATCCAGAAAACAGATATCACATTTCCTATCTACTCTGAAGCATGTAGCTCTAGATCTTTACTTGTGAGTATTCACCCTACTGTGAAAAAAAAGAAAGAGTGTGGTGAAAGCCTGGGGACCAGCCCCAGCACTTGATAGTTTCCAGAGAGGAGGGAAGGATAAGGTGGGGCAGAAATAAGTCAGACATGGTTGTCCAAAGAAACTTAGAGTCTTGACTGATTGGCAGTCAGAGTACTTCTTTATTTAGACAGATTTCAATAATAAAAGATAGATTAAAATTGTTTTAAAACATAGATGATATCCCTCTTGTCCCCAGACTGGAGTTTTAACTGTCTCTTGGTCATAAATTTAGTCATCACTGATAAACCTTATCGTTTACTATCATTTTTCTTCATCAATCCCATAACCTGATATTTTTGAGAATCTGAAGGCATATTTGCCACAGCCTGAAAGCCCATTCTCAGGTTGGAAGCATTCTCAGATTCAATGGCAATAGATAAAAAATCTTCAAGCCAGCTTTGGCATATTGCTTTGTCCCAAAAAGTATATTATCAAATTTTAATGGACAGCCTCAAGAAAAACAATTTAGGCCAAAGCAGCAACAGGTTTTATTCAATTCCTGGCATAATGTAATGTCTATACTTCATATCTTTGTAGAATTTATTTATGTGCTAAATCTAAGTATTCTTTCATTATTTTGGTCATACAACACCACAGTGATAATGTGCAAGCTAATATTTCTAGGAAAAGGAAGTCCTAATACCTCACTTTTAAAATCATTTTTACAAAACATTCTTTGTCCATCATTATAGACGCTAGTGTAATGTGAAGATGTCTCCAGCCATTCATTTACAGCTCTATCTAGTAATTGAGGGGCATACCATATGTAGCTCCTAATCTTATATGCCAAGTAATCACCTGAGGATACAGCAGTACGAGGTATTTAATCTCAAATGCTATCAACTCTCCTAGCACTACAAACTTTGTATGCCTTTTTAAGAGTATGTTGTTCTGATTATTTTCTTCTTGAGGAAGCACAAGGGTCGATTTTGCAAGACTATCTTGGAGCTGAAGTCTCATAAGGAGTTCTCTGCCATTTTTGTGTGAGTTACAACTTCCACAAGGAAGACATTCATGTAGGGCCAGATAATTGATATTTCCCCTAAAAATGAGAGAAGCAGTATGTTCAGGATTTTTCTGGGGAAGCTTAGAAGCAGTATTCCAGGGTGAAGGCATAAATGATTCATTAAAAATTTCCCATTGCTCCAATGTCTCCAGGTTGTACATGTATTGAAGGCCCTCTAAGAACGTAGCAAGTGGAGATCAAGACCAAGCCTGAAAGATAACATGAAGGCTATTGTAACATGCACCTCTGCTGTGCTGAATCTTTGTCAAATAGCTGTGCTGACTTCAAGACTTTAACTGTATATAAACTTTGGTGAGGTTTTAATTCATTTGGAGGTGACTTTTGAGTGAAAATAAACATCTATTTCTATGTTTCTACATATAGACATCTAATTTAGTCAGCACCATTTGTGAAGATTTTATCTGTTTTTCCAGTGTGTATTTTTATTTTGTTATAGTACTAGTGTATTTATGTCATCAACTATTACTCAGACATTTAAATAATCAAATCATGAAACATGAAGGTATATGCACATTTGCAGGTAACTGAGAGTAAGAGAACCTAGACCCCAAAAGAGAAATAGGGTATGTATTTGTTTTACATATATATTAGTTGCAAGATGTATGATATGCAAGCAACTGAACATAATACCACAGGGGATACATATTAATGCAACAGTTGTAGGAGTAAATAACCAATCTATAGTTTGACTGAAGGTCCACTTCACATGATGCAATCCACACTTGACACTGGATTATTGATCAAGAAATAGAAATTACATAGCCCAGGGTTCTAGGGAAAAAGCAAATACTACATTCTACTAAAAGTAATAAAATGACCATTGACACCTTTCTGCTATACTCACAGACCAGGGTCTTGTTCTTCCATCATCAAAGAAGCTTCCTCCTGCAGCTGATGGAAACAAATTCAGAGACCCGTAGAGAAAATAGATATTCAGTGAAAGACCTCAGAATACTCAAGTATAAATGGAAATTTTCCATCAAATTCATGCCCTCCACAGACATTTGTAATTCAGCCAGAAGACTGTAACAGAGAGAAAGTATAGAGGATACCAAAAAAGAAAGCACTATAAATTAAGATGACTGAAGCATATATAAATTGTGAGATACTGAGGCAGCATGCACTAGGCCTTTTAATATTCTGCACCAGATGTGGTTAT
Organism: Meriones psammophilus; assembly: GCA_036365155.1. NCBI lineage: Eukaryota > Metazoa > Chordata > Mammalia > Rodentia > Muridae > Meriones > Meriones psammophilus. The sequence goes on from JAEOAE010004100.1 coordinate 29,842, forward strand.
ACAGCTGAAATGAGAAGTGCACACCTGGCTTTGTCCCAACCCTTATCTCTAATTGATAAGCACTTGCAAATGAAAGTGTAGTTTTCTCCAAGGAACACTCATTTTATCCAAGGGACTTCTCTTAATTGTACATTTAAGAGTACATTCCAAAAGGTAGATGGCCAAAAAATTCACTCACTGGCACATTTGGATTTTGATGTCCTATAATTCTCGCATGCATTTTTAAAATTTTATTACAGTTCTCATTTTAATTTGCTGAAGGTTTTTTTTTGTTCATGTTTTAACTTCTATTAATTTCACTTTATTCACTTTGCATCCCCCCCATAAACTCCTCCCTCCTCCCCTCCTAACCCCACTTTCCCTCCTCCTTCTTCACACATGTTCCTCCCCAAGTCCGCTGATAGGGGAAGAAGACTTCCCCTATCATATTCTAGCCTACCTCATCAGGTCTCAACAGGAATGGCTGCACCTTTTTCCTCTGTGTCCTGGAAAGGCTGCACCTCCCAGGAGTAGGTGATCCTACTCCTGAGCCATCCACTGAGTTCATGTCAAAGACATCCCCTGTTACCCTTAATAGGGAATTCACAAGGAGACAGATACTTATGGGCTACATCTGAGCAGGGGTTCTAGGTGTTCTTTATTCATGGTCCTTGTTTCGAACAGGACACCCTGGGCCCATATTTTTGGTTCAGTTGGCCTTCTTGTGGTGTGCCTTTCCCATCCAGGTCTTTCTATCTCCTGAATCTTTCTTTTGAGTCCATGCTCTATGCTCAACATTTGGCTATGAGTCTAACCATCTGTTTCAATACCTTGCTATGTATATTATTTCAGAGGCCCTCTCTGGTAGGTTCCTGCCCTGTTCTCTGTCTTCTCCCATTACCAATGTCTATCCCATTTGCCCTTCTAAATGAGGATTAAACACCTTCCCTAGGATCCTCCCTGTTGTTTAGCTCAATTAGAACTATAGATTTTAGTATTTTTAATCCTGTATTATACAACTAATATCCACTAATAAGTGAGTATATACCATGAGTGTCTTTCTGCTTCTGGATACCTCACTCAGGATGATCTTTTCTAGTTGCCTCCATTCGCCTGCTGATTTCCTTGTTTTTAACTGCTGAGTAGAATTGCATTGTGTAAATGTACTACAAATTCTGTATCCATTCCTCAGCTGTGGTACATCTAGGTTGTTTTCAGATTCTGGCTATTATAAAAAAATGCTATTCTGAGTATAGTTGAGCAAATGTCCTTGTATGGTTGATAATATACTGAATATATGCCCAGGGGTGGTATAACTAAATGTTGAAGTAATACTATTCATGAATTTCTGAGAAAGCACCAGATTTCCAAAGTGGCTGTACAAGTTTACATTCCCATCAGCAATGTAGGAGTGTTCCCTTTTCTCCACATCCAGTCCAGCTTGTGTTGTAGATGATGTGATAATACACATGAATGACCCTAAATATTCAAACAGGGAATTCCTACAGCTGATAAACACCTTCAGCAAAGTGGCTAGATACAAAATTAAATTTGAAAAAAAAATCTGAAGCCCTCCTGTATACAAAAGAGAAAGAGGCTCAGAAAGAAATTAGGGAAAAAATACTCCATCACAATTGCCACAGATAACATAAAGTACCTTGGTGTGACTCTAATCAAGCAAATGAAAGACTTGTATGAAAAAAAATTCAGGGAAGATATCAGAAGATGGAAAGATCTCCCATGCTCTAGGATTGGTAGGATTAACATAGAAAAATGGCCACTCTACCAAAAGAAATCTACAGACTCAATGCAATTCCAATCAAAATACCAACACAACTCTTTACAGACCTTGAAAGAAAAATTCTCAGTTTCATATGGAAAAACGAAAAAATGCAGAATTGATAAAAACATGCCAGTACAATAAAAGATTTTCTGGAGGTATCTTCATCCCACATCTCAAGTAGTATAGAGTAACAGTAATAAAAAAATGACATGGTACTGGCACCTGTACTTTAAATCTTAAAGGGGTGTGCATCTACTCATTAATAATTTTTATTAAATCATATCAATAAGTTGAGTGGGAAAAACAAGTATAGGAGAATCACCTGCTGTCTCAGTTTCTGACCCAGCTTGAGGGTGCTCAGATAGCCAACGCTGCCTTGGGCTATTGTTTCTGCTCATCAACCTTAAAGCATCCCTGGCTTTTCTATTGTTCTCTAAGATTTTTTTACATCAGAGTCATAAGCAAAAACATCTTCTCCAACCTTGTCAAACAATCTTTTTTTCAAATTCTTTCTAATTATAATGGTCATTGCTAAAAACCTACAACTGTGGTCCCTTTCAAGAGCAGTGGTTAATTCATTAATTTGCTCCAGCTTGATCTGCAAAAAGATATCAAGCATTGTTATAATAAATGCCAGTGATATTGCCCAGTGAGGGGGCTAGAAGCATCCTTAGAGTTTTCATACAACTCATGTTATAAGGAATATGGGCATCATAATGGCATCAAACAGAGCTATGTTCCACAACAGCACAAAGTCCTTAGTATAAGCAGTGCTTGGGATTATTCTTCTCCAAGACAAACTCATCATGACTATGCTAACAGGGGAGCCAAATTACATGAGTGCTACAGATGTTTTGCTGTTGCTCTTGCATGGCTTTCAACAGGACCAGGTAGCCAAAATAGTTTGCCCATATATGGGGAAGGGGGAAATTAGGTTAGCTCAGGCCCTGAGAAGAATTCAGGGTATTGGGTGGGCTATGCCAGCCTGGAGGACCATATAACATGGAAGGACTGAGGGATTGCTAAGAGAAAATTAGCAGGTAGGTCTGTTTTGATATGTTAAATATGAACATCTGCCATTTGCTCCAGGTATAAAACCTACATCTATGGAAATATAAACTTCAGAGAGAGCAGTATGGTCTCCATTAGGAAATGATTAAAAAATGAGCTCACAAGGAAGAAAGGTGGCAAAAACAAAGATTCTAATTTTCTTTTCTTTCTTTATATTTGCTTTCTTTTCTTTGAGGGAGGGTGGGTACACAGACTGGACTCAATTTTTTGCTGTCAAGTTTGTTTTTCTAATTCATTTTATTTTTTCAAAATTTATTCATTATATATCCCTATTAAAGGCCACTCCCTCAATTCCTACTGTTCCCACCCTCCCTCCATCTCCCCCCTATCCCCTTCCCCTAGTCTACTCAGAAGAGGAGCTCCACTCTTCTGACATCAACCCATACATTATCAGAACACTACTCAGATACTAAAAACAGGGAAATAAAATGTCTGCTCTTATTTCTTCTCCATAGGCCACTGTGCTCACCTCAGAAGATTTCATACCATGAAGCTTACCTGTGAGCTTACTGTGAAATCAACACTAGGTATAACTCATTTTAAAGAGTCCCACTCCCAAGACAGTGTTTGATTTACCATCTCATATCCAGAAACACGTGAAATTTGAAAGGCTATGAAGTGTGAAACATTTTATCACAAGCATTTCAGAGAACGTGGTTCTCTTGCTGCCTGGAGGCTGTTTCCCACCAGCCCAAAAGGAAGGAGGGCCAGAAGATGACGTACAAAGCTTGAAAGACCTGTAAGCATAACAGTGATCAGACACACTGCGAACCACCTCAGAAAGTAAGTTCAACTTTAATTCCAGAAAACAGAAAACAGAGGCTTATATCCCTTGGGGAGTGCCTGGGATGCTCCAAACATAGGTGTAGATAATTGTTTAATACTAGGCAATTCAAGGATGCTCAATTTGCATTAAAGAGCACATTCCTATTGTATGAATAAGAAGAACAAGAACACAGAACCAAATTATCCTATATTTGAAGGGAGGGGAGATTTATCAGGGATCTGTGTCAAAGGCCATCTATCAAATTTGATTGGTGGTGTTGATTGTCTAAGGACACTCTCTAGATGAAGTCAGGCAGAGAAAACTCACCCTTGACATGGTTACACATCTAGGCCAGAAGCAGGGTCATACAAGGAAAAGAAAGCATCCTCCCTCATATCTCAAAATTCAGTGTGGGTTGTGATGTTTTTCAATAGTACCGCTGGTATGTGTACACACAGAAACTTCTACAGGCTACCACTGTTGTGATACTCTCAGAGAACTTCCTGACTGGTGTTAGTTCACCATTCCCTACATATTCATCCACTGGACTAAAAGTTTCTTGTGTAAAGTGAGACAATTGAAAACAGTAAATGTTGAGAATCAGGATTATCGATAAGGCTCCCCTAAACAACTTAGTATATAATACTGTTGCATGAAATTGATATTCACCATTCATTGTATTCTTTTTAAAAATAAGTTTATTTACTTTAAATTCCAATCATAGTCCCCTCCCTTCTCTCCCACAGTACTACCCTCCATTCCTATTACACCTATTCCCTTTCCCCTTCAGAAAAGGAAGGTCATTTCCACTGAACTAGTTTTTAAGTTCTGTTGGATATCAGTGGACCAAAGTACACAAAGGCCTTTCCACATTGCTAATATTCACAGAATTCCTCTCCAGTGAGGATACTTTTATGATGATGATGACTCTAGATTTGTGCAAGTCCTCACCATTTTAAAACATTCATAAGTTTTCTCTCTAGTATGAATCCTTTCATGATGATGAAGATTATACAAATGTGGAATGGTTTCACCATGTTACAAGCACTCACAGGCTTTCTGTCCATTAGGATTTCTTTCATGAGTGTGGAGATTATTCTGAAGTCCAAAAGTTTTTTCACATTGGTTACAGTCAGACATCTTTCCATTATGTGTTATTTTATGTATTAGGAGATGTTATGTGCAAAGGCTTTGCCACATAGTTATATTCATATGGTTTCCCTCCAGAATGTGTTGTTGTCTTAGGAGATTATTGTTACATGCAAAGGATTTATCACACTAATTACCCTCACAAGGCTTCTTTCCACTGTGTGTCTTTTCCTGTTTTCGGAGACTACTCTGCTGTGAAAAGGCTTTATCCCATTGGGTATATTCATAAGGTTTCTTTCCAGTATGTGTTCTTTTATGTCTTATGAGATGACTGTTTTGTGCAAAGGCTTTTACCACACTGGTTACATTCATAAGGTTTCTCTCAGTGTGTGTTTCTTTTATGGCTTATGAGATGACTGTTTTGTGCAAAGGCTTTACCACACTGGTTACATTCATAAGGTTTCTCTCCAGTGTGTGTTCTTTTATGGCTTATGAGATGACTGTTTTCTGAAAGGCTTTGCCACACTCATTACATTCATAAGGTTTCTCTCCAGTGTGTGTTTTTTTATGGCTTAAGAGAGTACTGTTTTGTGCAAAGGCTTTACCACACTCATTACATTCATAAGGTTTCTCTCCAGTGTGTGTTCTTTTATGGCTTATGAGATGACTGTTTTCTGCAAAGGCTTTACCACACTCATTACATTCATAAGGTTTCTCTCCAGTGTGTGTTCTTTTATGGCTTAAGAGATTACTGTTTTTTGCAAAGGCTTTGCCACACTCATTACATTCATAAGGTTTCTCTCCAGTGTGTGTTCTTTTATGGTTTAAGAGATTACTGTTTTTTGCAAAGGCTTTGCCACACTCATTACATTCATAAGGTTTCTCTCCAGTGTGTGTTCTTTTATGGCTTAAGAGATTACTGTTTTTTGCAAAGGCTTTACCACACTCATTACATTCATAAGGTTTCTCTCCAGTGTGTGTTCTTTTATGCCGTATGAGCTGACTGCTTTTTGCAAAGGCTTTACCACATTGATTACATTTGTAAGGCTTCTCTCCAGTGTGTGTTCTTTTATGCCATAGGAGAACAGTGATATAGGGGAAGGCTTTCCCACATAGAGTGCATTTAAAGGGTTTCTCTCCAGTATGACTGCTTTCATGCCTGCAAAGAAAATTGGCACATGTGAAAGATTTACCACAGTCATTTCATTACACTAATAAATATATTTATCTATATGAATTAATTTCATAATTTGATCTAATGGTAAAGAAGAATCAAATTTTAAAGTTTCATCACTTTATTTACATTCACGGTATTTCCCTTCATTATGGGTATTTTTGAAGATCCCTGTGATGGTAAGAGCATTTCTTATGTGATTCGCTTTTATAGCATCATTTTTCTATATGAGGTTTTCTCCTATATATGGAGAGTATTGTAAGAATTCAGAGTTTTACCACAGCAATCCCATTCACAAATTTTGTACTTTATGAATGATACTTCATTTACAAAGTGATCCAAGACAAGCAGAAGTTACAAATTCCTAGTATTCATAGGTATTTTCAGCAATATGAGTTTGCTGATGAATTCTCAGTGAAGTTGCAAAACCAATTAACAGTAACCATTTATCACATTCAGAAAATTTACTCACAGTGGGGACTACTACCAAATCAATTGTTCTTGGAGAAAGACAGGGACACTGCTTCTTTCAATATCCCTGTGCTCATGTGTCTTAAAATCATTTTGACATATGATATACCAGTTTAATTTACAAAAATAATAAAGACTCCCACATTGAGTTAACACAGTTTGTTTTTTGTTCATCATAGACATGTCATATAGGGATTAAGATTTCTCCACAACAATATTCTTGATTCTCATAAGCTGCTCCTTTCCCTAAATACAATGTTATTGCACGAAAATGAGTAACACTGGTTCTACTATGAAAGTTTTGCTTATTAGAAGGTTTTGGACACATACTGATCACCAATTCAGTGTGCATACCTCTTACAATACCTGAGTAGATAGAATGAGACTAAACAGATTGGCAGTTCAAGTCAGTAGCTGTAATGTCCATATGATTCAAATGGTATTTTTGTTACAATATTATTTTATTTTCTTCTATCTTAGGGGAGTGCCTTGTAAACACAAAACAGATACCTGACATTGAAGTACATGGAATTATGAGATTTTAATGATCATAAGTACACTTAAAGCAGTGCTGTTTTTACACTGTTGCTTTTCTTTAAAACTTCCAGGACACAGCCAGGTGTGCTGGTACATGCCTTCAATCCCAGCACATGTGGAGGCAGAAGCAGGCACATCTCTGTGATTTTGAGGTCAGGCTGGTCTAACAAGCAAGTCTAAGAAAGTCACAGATACCCAGAAAAAAAAATCTATTTCAAAAACAGAAAATAAAAAGCAGCCAATAAACAAACAAACAAACAAACAAACAAACAAAAAACACCACACTTCCAGGACACATTAAAATTTAAGATTTATATCTGTGTCAACATGCACATTAAGTTACCTTTTATTACTTGTAGAACTTTGAAAATGTTCTTCAATATTATGGTCATCCCAATTGTAGCCTAAAATATAGTACGACAAAATATATATTATTGGAAATATCATGTTATTATTAAGGCAAAACTTAAATCACTATCTTCTGTGACCCTTAGAACCATGCCTGATTTATTTACCTCATTCCTCCTCATTCTCAATTGGAATTACAGAAGAGGATCAATAACAAAGTAAGAGTTGTCTCTTTATTTTAAAAGTGAAAGAAAAATTTCAGTCTTACCTATAGCAGTGAGGTTTTCACAGGTCTCTAGCATCACATCTTTGTAGAGTTGCTTCTGGGAAGGTTCCAGCAAGGCCCACTCTTCTTGGCTGAATTTCACATTCACATCATTGAAGGTCACTGAATTCTAAAATATGCCATACATTTGTACAACAGCAACAGTGACAACAATATAAATTTATACTTCATTGTCAATGTAATCATATAATTCTACCACTTCTTCAATTTATTTTCTGACACAGAAGTGCGAATGTTATACAGTTGGGTGCTGTGGGTGATGTGAAGTAGGGGAGATAAAAAAGCCAAAAGGTTAGATTGAAAAAAAAAAAAAAAAGGCGTGCTTCAAAAACCTGTGCTTCATCAGTTTGTAAGACATGAATATAAAGTAGTGATTAGTTGGGTTCTTGAGCAATCTATGAATCATCTTCAGTTACTAGGGTGAGTAGGTCAGGACCCTGTCATGATACAAGTGGAAGGACAAAACACAGTCATGATATTTTATATAGCAACAAATGAGATGTGTTGATCAGGGGACACTGAACAGATGGGTAACATCAGTCAAAAGACAACATGGTACTGAATATTATGTTTTGACCAGGGCTCAGGGATGTGGCATATCAGTATGTGAAGAGGGGGGCTCATATATTTGTGGAAGGGACAGTGGACTACAGTGAATACATGGCAAAAAATAATGTGAGTGGCAAGCAACAACAATCAAACCCAATAACACCATATTTCTGAGTGTCCAGAAACAAGAAAAGGAATAGAACACATGATTATTCTTTGATCATTGTTCTGTATATCTTCCTTACTAAATAATGTAGTCTATAGATTAAAAATAAAGATTAAAACTTTTCTATTAAAAAAAAGAAGTGTTAATGTTATCACTAAGTCATTTTAGAAGAAAACGGAATAACAAGTTTTAACTGTATCATATCTGAACTTTTTGAAGAGGATATAGCTTTGGAATAGACATGGCAATTAATGTGGACAAAGACAAACAGAGAGAAGAGTGTGAAATAGAGAGAAAGAGACACACAGAGAGAGAAATTAACAGATGAACAATACTAAGTACAGATCAGAGAAATTTATTAACAGTTACTAACTACAAAAAATTGTGAACAAGGTGGGTGAATTCTGTCTTGCCTTCAATTCAATCACTCAGGAGGCAGAAGCAGGTGTATCTTATTGTACTAGATATCAGCATTATCTATTCAAAGAGTTCTAGGACAACCAGGTCTATATAGTAAGACAGAGCCTCCCCTAAAAGTCAATCAAACAAACACAAAATATTGAAAGAACTCAGAGGTCTTTACTGAAGCCTCTACAAGGAATTATACATTCACTCCTGTTGTATATTTATTTTCCAGAAATCTGTACTGCCCCAGCTTAAACTGTAACTTCAATGATATCTTACTAAAAGGGAATGCATGTTAAAACAGGTAAAAATAGAAGACAAAAATATTAGCAGTATAAATGCTGATCATAAATGAGCAACATAAGATAGGAGAGATGGGTCAGCAGTGAGGAGCTCTTACTGCTCTTGCAAATAATTGGGCTCAATTGTTAGTGTTTACCTGGGACCTGCTACTTTTAATTGCTATACATTCATGAGTTCTGAAGATATCTTCAGACTACTGTGAGGATTAGGCACACAAGAGGTGCATATTCATGCATACAATCAAAATACTTATATTCAGTAAAACTAAAAATAGATCCAAGAGGGCTGGGCTGATTGCACACTGTGTATGATCAGCAGGGTAGCAGAGACTGCACAGTGACCAATAGTTGGATCTGTGGGCCCCCAAACACCACTGACTGTGTTTCAAGGTAAGAAGAAAACCAATGATGAGGGAAACAATTGGGTCCAACCTCAGAGCACCCAGCTAATCTCTGGGAAAATTCCTTGGATGTTGCAGCAGGAATAAGGTTTTCAAGCAAATGGATCCACGAAGCAAGTAGGAGTAGCTATTCTAATATCTAATAAAACAGGCTTTCAACCAAAATTAATTGAAAGGGACGAGGAAGAGGGAATCCAAGATGGCATTGCCAGGAGGACCAGGACAGGAACAGGACAGCAATGTTGGTACAGCACCTAAAAGACTGAACTCTGGGCCCTAAAACAGCAGTAATCGTGTTTCCCAGGTGAGAGGAAACTCTGTGGTGTGGGGCTCAGTCAGTTCGACTCTCAGGTCACTCAGTGAGAACCCAGAAAAATATCCCAGGTGCAGGATTCACCTGTGTGTCCTGTCCTCACCTTCCCAGGCCAGACAAAAAAAAAAAAAAAAAAAGAAACAGGGAAGAAAAAAGTGGGACTGACCTCAGGTCACCCATTCTATCCCTGGAAAAGGTCCTGCAGACTGGTGTGTGCACAGCTGCCAGCCTGAGTGGGCCTCCAGTCACTAGACCTGCATGCCCTACTCTCCATCACAGACAGAACTGTGTGCCCCAGGACACTAGAAGATGGGTTTCCCTGTCTGAAGAAAACCCCACAGGCAGGAAAGAGCAGGTCCCAGCTTAGAGCACTCAGACAACTCCCCCACACACACTACCACCACACAAATGGCAACATTCTTGGAAATGTTCTCAGGTTCTTTCCCAGTCACCAGCTTGGTAGCCATCTGGCAAGTGCCTACCCATTCTACACACCATGTCAAACACCACAGACTAGGTCTTCATGTTGGGAGAAACCCAAAGGTGGGGGAAATATCTGGCCCTACCTCAGGACACCTAGCTCTGGAAAATTTTCTGGTTATTCACAGGCTCCAGACACTAGCCTCCTGCTGCACATGTGAGAGCAGTGCTCAGCTGCCATGGATTATTGCTTGGGTACTGGGGCACAGAGCTATAACCTCAGTCCTACAGAAGCCTGGGATCCCCAAGATCAACCCCCAGATACTGTTCCAAGGGACAACAAGTTATCCCTAACTAAACTGACCAAACCATGGGGTACCCAGGTTACAGCTGCAGCTTAGTAAATTTACAGCAAGAAAGCCAGAAGCAGGACAGCTGTCTCCAGGACTTCTCTGGGTGAGAGGAGAGCCCCCTTGACTAACAAAGACCACAATTACTGCTCAGGTCTCTATGCCTGTGGTGAGTTTTGGCAATTCCTGAAAAATACCTGCTATTCAGTGACCATACCCCAACAGCTGAGGAGGCCTCCTTCAGGAAAAATCATCTTCCTGCCAAGGGATTATCACCACCACAGGATTCCAGGAAGCACCAGAAACTAACACCCAACACCTAAGATAGCCAAATGGATAGAGGCAAGTGTAAAAGCTCAAAAAGACAGAGCAATATGGCATCTCCAGAACCCAGTTATTCATTGGCAAGCAGCCCTGGATATACCATGGTAAATGAAATTCAAGAAGATGACCTTACATCTGTGCTTATGAACAGGATAATAGAGGAAAAAAATAAACTGCATAAAGACCTAGATGAAGATAAATTCAAACAGATTATTGCCATTTGCAAAGAAATGGAGGAAGATAAAGTCAAACAGATTATGGACATACTTAAAGAAATACAGGAAGTTGCAGCCAAACAATTTGTGGCATTTAGAGAGGAAATACTTAAATCACTAAAGGATATTAAAGAAACAGAGGATTGTTCGAACTAACAGCTGACAGAATTGAAGGAAAATACAGTCAGAGAAGTGAAGGAAATCAATAAAATGGCTCAAGATCTGATAAGAGAATTGGAAAAAAATAAAGAAAACACAAGTGGAGGAAACTGTGGAGAGAAAGAACTTAGGGAGGAAAAGAAGAACTACAGAGGTAAGCATAAGCAATAGACTACGAGAGATGGAAGAAAGAATCTTAGGTGTGGAAGACACAATGGAAGAAATAGATGTAGCTATCAAAGAAAATGTTAAATCTAAAAAATTTGGGACAGACCATCCAAGAAATCCAAGACAACATGAAAAGCAAAACCTAAAAATAATAGGAATAGAGGAAAAAGAAGATTCCCTCCTCCAAGGCCCAGAAAATATTTTCAACAAAATCATAGAAGAAAATTTCCCCAACTTAGAAGAGAGGTCTATAAGAATACAAGAGGCATACAGAACACCCAATAAATTAGACCAGAATAGAAAATCCTCCCACCCACCACATAATAAACAGTAGGTATACAGAAGAAAGAAAAAATACTAAAAGCTGCAAAGGAAAAAGGCCAAGTAACATATGATGGCAAACCAATCAGAATCACACCTGACTGTTCATCAGAGACTATGAAAGCCAGAAGGCCCTGAACAGATATCATGCAGACCCAAAGAGAACACAGATGACCATCCAGGCTACTATACCCAGCAAAACTCTCAGTCATCATAGATGGAGCAAACAAGATATTTAATGACAAAAACAAATTTAAACAATACCTACCCACAAATCCAGAGGTACAGAAGCTCCTAGAAGGAAAACTACAACCCAGGAAAGCTAACTACATTCAGGAAAACACAGGAAAGAAATAATGTCATTACAGCCAAACTAAAAGTAACCAAGCACACAAACACACTACCACAAGCAACATCAAAATAAAAGGAACTAACAGCCACTGATCATTAATTTCCCTCAACATCAATGGACTTAACCCTCCAATAAAGACACAGACTATCAGGATGGATATGTAAACAAGACCCAACAATCTGTTGCATACAAGAAACACATCTAAGTCACAAAGATAGACATTACCTGAGAGTAAAAATCTGGAAGGTTCCAAGCAAATGGACCCAAGAAACATGCAGGAGTAGCCATTTTAATATCTAATAAAGTAGATTTTCAACCAAAATTAATCAAAAGACATGAGGAAGGTCATTTCATACTCATCAAAGGAAAATTCCGCCAAGAAGAAATCACAATTCTGAACATCTATGCTCCAAATACAAAGGTACCCATGCTTTTGAAAAAGAAACATTAAAAAAACAAAAAACAAAACAAAACAAAAAAAAAAACATTAATAAAACCCCATACAAATTACTACTGGGAAACTTCAACACCCTACTCTCAACAAAGGACAGGTAAACAACAGAAATTAAACAAAGAAACAATATCTCTAATAGAGGTCATGTATCAAATGGACCTAACAGATATCTACAGAATCTTACACCCAAAGAAAAAAGAATTTACCTTCTTCTCAGCACCTCATGGAACCTTCTCCAAAATAAACCATATCGTTGGTCACAAAGTGAGTCTTAACAGATATAAGAAGATTGAAATGATGCCTTGTATCCTATCTAATTACCATGGACTAAAGCTGGACCTCAACAACAACAGAAATAGCAAAAAGCCTTCACTCACATGGAAACTGAACAAATCACTACTAAATGACAGCTGGGTCAGGGAAGAAATAAAGAAAGAAATTAAAGTCTTCCTAGAATTCAATGGAAATGAAGACACAACACAACCAAACTTATGGGAGACAATGAAAGCAGTGCTAAGAGGAAAGTTCATAGCACTAAGTGCCTTCAAGAAGAAATTTGTAACATCTCACACAATCAACTTAAAGCTCATCTAAAGGCCCTAGAAAAAAAGAAGCAGACACACCAAAAAAGAATAGACACCTGGAAATAATCAAACTCAGGACTGAAATCAATAAATTAGAAACAAATAAAACATTTCAAAGAATCAATGAAACCAAGACCTGGTTCTTTGAGAAAATTAACAAGATAGACAAACCCTTAACCAAACTAACTAAAAGGAAGAGAGAGATTATCCAAATTAACAAAATCAGAAATGAAAACGGGACAAAAAAAAAAAGACACTAAGGAAATCCAAACAATCGTTAGGACTTACTTCAAAAGTCTATATATATGCCACAAAATTTGAAAATCTAAATGAAATGGACAATTTTCTTAATCAATTACACTTACCAAAGCTGAATCAAGAGCAGGTAAATCAATAAAATAGTCCTTTATCCACTAAGGAAATAGCATTCCTCAAAAGACTCCAATCCACAAAAAGCTCAGGACCAGATGGTTTCAGTGCAGAATTCTACCACACCTTCAAAGAAGAGGTAACTCCAGCTATCTTCAATTTATTCCACAAAATAGGAATAGAACGAACACTACAAAACTCATTCATTGAAGCCACAGTCACCTTGTAACCTAAACCTCACAAAGACCCAACAAAGAGAGAGAATTTCAGGCCAATCTCCCTTATGAACATTGATGCAAAAATACTCAACAAAATACTTTGCAAACCCAATACAAGAACACATCAAATATATCATCCATATGACTATGTAGGCTTCATGCCAGGTATGCAGGGGTGATCCATCAATGTGATCCACAATATTAAAAAAATTGAAAGAAAAAAAAAACACATGATAATCTCCTTAGATACTGAAAAAGCATTTGAAAAAATCCAGCATCCATTCATGTTTAAACTATTGGAGAGATCAGGGATACAAGGCACATACCTAAACATAGTAAAAGCAATATACAGCAAGCCTGTAGCCAACATCAAGTAAACAGAAAGAAACTTAAAGCAATCACAATGAATTCAGGAACAAGGCAAGGCTGCTCACTCTTTCCATATCTCTTCAACATAGTTCTTGAAGTCCTTGCTAGAGCAATAAGACAATTAAAGGAGATCAAAAGGATACAAATTGGAAAGGAGGAAGTCAATGTATCACTATTTGCAGATGATATGAAAGTATACCTGAGTAACTCCAAAACTTCTACCAGGAAACTCCTACAGATGATAAACACCATCAGCAAAGTGGCTGGATACAAAATTAACTAAAAAAATCAGTAGCCCTCCTGTATACAAAAGATAAAAGGACTGAGAAAGAAATTAGGGAAACAACACCCTTCACAATAGCCTCAAAGGACATAAAGTACCTTGGTGTGACCATAACCAAGCAAGTCAAAGACTTGTAAAAAAAAATTCAAGTCTCTAAAGAAAGAATTAGAAGAAGATATCAGAATATGGAACTATCTCTGATACTCATGGCTTAGCAGGATTAACATAATAAAAACATCTTAGCAAAAATGGACATTTCATTAAAATACAACAGAAAAAAACATGTATCCTGAGTTATTCAAAGTGAAAAACATATATATATATATATATATATATATATACCATATATATATATATATATATTAAAAAAACAACTTCAAACCTTGAAACAACTACAAACCTTGAAAGAAAAATTCTCAACTTCATATGGGATGCAATGAAAGCTGTCCTAAGAGGAGTTTTAATAGCAACAAAGGCCATCATAACTATTGGAGACATCCTATACAAGCAACTTATTGGCACACCTGAAAGCTCCAGGAAAAAAGAATCAGACACATCCAACAGGAATAGACCACTAGGAATAACCAAACTCAGGGCTGAAATCAATAAATTAGAAACAAAGAGAATAATTCATAGAATCGATGAAACCAAGAGCTAGTTCTTTGAGAAAATAAAAAAAAATATAGACAACCTCTTAGCCAAACTAAGTAAATGGCAGAAAGATACTATCCAAATCAACAAAGTCTGAAAAAAAAAGATATAACAGACACTGAGAAAATACAAAGAACCATTAACTCTTATGTCAAAAGCCTATATGCCCCAAAATTTGAAAATGTAAATGAAATATACAATTTTCTTTAGATTCCACATACCAAAGTTGAATCAACATCAGGTAAAGATATTAAATAGTCTTATAATGCCTAAGGCAATAGAGGCAGCCATCAAAATACTTCCAACCAAAAAAAGCCAAGGGCCAGATGATTTCAGAGCAGAATTCTATAAGACCTTCAAAGAAGAGTGAATACTGATATTCTCCAAATTATTTCACAAAATAGAAATGGATGCAACATGACCAAATTCCTTTGGTGAGACCACAGTCACCTTGATAAATCCTCAAAGATCCCCCAAAAGATAGAGAACTTCAGACCAGTCTCTTTTATGAACAATGATGTAAAAATACTCAATAAAATACTCGCAAACCAAATCCAAGAACATATCAAAGATATCATCCACCATGACCAAGTAGGCTTCATCCCAGGCATGCAAGGGTGGTTAAGTATATGGAATCCATCAATGTAATCCACCATATAAACAAATTGAAAAAAAAAAAAAAAAACAGGATCATTTCCTTAGATGCTGGAAAAGCATTTGACAATATCCAACAGTTATTGTTGTTTAAAGTCTTGGAGAGAGCAGGGACAAAGGCACATATCTAAAAATAGTAAAGATAGTATACAGAATATATACAGAATATACAGAATATATACAGAATAGTATATAGCTAACATCAAACTAAATGAAGAGAATGTTAAGTCAATTCCACTGGACTTGGGGACAAGACAAGGCTACACACTCTCTCCAAATCTCTTCAATACAGTACTCGAAGTCCTATCTAGGACAATAAGACAACTAAAGGAGATTAAGGGGATACAAATTGATAAGGAAGAAGTCAAAGTATCTCTATTCACAGGTAATATGACAGTATACAAAAATGAGCCCAAAATTCTACTGTGATGTCATGAATTCCTTGCAACGTGAAAATAATAGCATTGAGATGTCAAAATTGCTTTGTGATATCCTAATAGAACCATTGTGAAGTCACAATTCAATTTTAATGTCATGATTCTGTAGTGATGGCCCAATAGCCACATTGCAATGTGATATTACAATTGTGATGTGCTACTAGTAACATTGTGAGGTCACAATACCATTATGATGTCTTGGTAGAATTGTAATATCATAATATTGTGACATCACAATCGTATCATTCTGATTTCAAAATACAAATGTGATGTCCTACTAGTTTACAGTTGTGATGTCATAATTCCCTTGTGATGTCACAATAGTCTCTGTGATATCATAATTGTGATATCAGAATGCCATTTTGACTAGAGAAATGTACCATTCTCAGTTCATCGTACAATTGTGATGTTACAATCATACCATAGTAACTTCACAATAAAATTGTGATGTCCTACTAGTACCACTATGATATCATAATTCCCTTTGATGTCACAACAGTAGCATTGTGATGTCAAAATATCTTTGTGATATATTAATACCTTACTGATATCATAATGTCATTGTTACATCATAGTACAGTTGTGATGTCACAATAATAAACATTTGATGTCACAATTCAATTGTAATTCCATATTTCACTAGTGATGTCACAGTTGAACCATTATGATGTCAAAATACAATTATGATATCCTATTAATACCACTGTGATTTCGCAATACGATTGTGATATCCTAGTAGTACCATTGTGAGGTCATAAAAAATTGTGATGTCACAATTGTAACAATGTGATATCATAAGGCCATGTGACAGGAGAATAATAACATTGTGATGTCATAATACAATTGGGAGGTCACAATGCGTCCATTGTATTGTCACAATACAATTGTGATATCTTGTTTCCACTGTCAGTTCACAGTACTACCATTGTGATGGCACAATACGATTGTGATGTCCTACGAGTACCATTGTGATGGCATAATACACTTGATATATCACAATAATAGCATTGTGATGTCACAATGTCTTTGTGATACACTTATAGTAAAATTGATGTCATAATTCCATTGTGACTACAGAATATTACCATTGTGATATCATAGTAAAATTGTGATGTCACAATAGTACCATTGTGATGTCTCAAGTCAATGGTAATGTCATAATACTCTAGTAATCTAACAATTATAATATTGTGATATCACAATACGATTGTGATGTCCTACTAGTATGATTGTGATGTCATAATATACTTGCGGTGTCACAATAGTAGCTTTGTGATGTCACAATGTCTTTGTGATATTCTACTAGTACCCTTGTGATGTCATAATGCGATTGTAACTAGAGAATAGTATCATTGTGATGTCATAGTACAATTCGGATGTTACAGAGTATCATTGTGATGTCACAAGTCAATTGTTATATTATAATTCTCTAGTAATGTCAAAATCACTAAATTGTGATGTCACAATAAGATCGTGATGTTCTCCTAGTACCATTGTTATGTAATAATAGCATTGCGATTTCACAATAGCAGCTTTCTGAAATCACATTGTCTTTGTGATGTCCTAATATTACCACTGGGGTGTCGTAATACCATTGTGACAAGACAATAGTCATAGTGCTATTCTGACTACAGAAGAGTACCATTGTGATATCATAGTACAATTGTGATGTCACAATCATACCATTGTAATATCACAATTTAATTGTAAAGTCATAATTTTCTAATGAAGTCACAGTCACAGCATTGTGATGTCACAATACCATTGTGATGTCATACTAGTACCTTGTGATGTCATAATATCCTTGCGATGTCACAATAGTACCACTGTGATGTCACAATGTCTTTTTGACATACTCATAGTAACACTGTGATGTCATAATGAATTGTGACTAGAAAAAGTACCATTGTGATGTCATAGTACAATTGTGATGTCCTACTAGTATCATTGTTATATGATAATACCCTTTTGATATCAAAATAGTAACATTGCAATGTCACAATAATTTTGTTTTGAACTAATAGTACCATTGTGATGTCATAATAACATTGTGACTGGAGAATATTACAATTGTTATGTCATAGTACAATTTTGATGTCTCAATAGTTCCATTGGGATGTCACAAAAAGATTGTAATGTCATAATTCTCTAGGGATGTCACAATCATACCATTATGATGTCACAATACGAATATGATGTCCTACTAGTATCATTGTTATGTCAAAATACCCTTGTGATGTCACAATAGTAGCATTGTAATGTCACAATGTTTGTGATAATAATGCATTTGTGATGTGAGAATAGTTCCATTGTGATGTCGTAGTACAATTGTGAAGTCACAATAGTATCATTGTGATGTAACAATTTAATTCTCTAGTGAAGTCACAATTGAACCATTTTGAAGTCACAAAATGATTGTGATGTTCTACTAGTACCATTGTGATGTCATAATACCTTGCGATGTCACAATAGTAGCTTTGTGAAGACACAATGTCTTTGTGATGTCCGAATTGTAACATTGTGAAGTCATAATGCCATTGTGATTACAGTATAGCACCATTGTGATGTTATAGTATGTTTGTGACATCACAATGCTACCATTGTGATGTCACAATTAAAATGTAATGTCATAATTCTCTAGTGATGTCAAAATCGAACCATTTTGATGTCACGATGAGATCATACCATTGTTATGTCATAACATACTTCTGATGTCACAATAGTAGCATGGTGATATCCTAGTATACCACAGTGATTTCACAAGTCAATGGTAATGTCATAATTCTCTAGTATTGTCACAAACACAAAATTGTGCAGTCAAAATAGATCATGATGTCCTATTTGTACTATTGTTATGTCATAATAACCTTGTGATGTCCCAATAGTAGCATTGTGATGTCCCAATACCTTTATGATATCCTAATAGTACCATTGTGATGTCATAATTCCATTATGACTAGAAAAGAGTACCATTGTAACATCCTAATCCTAACTCTAACTAGAGTACCATTACGATGTCATACTAAAATTGTGACATCACAATGGTACCACTGTGATGTCACAAGTCACAATTCTCTACTGATGTCACAACCGAACCATTGTGATGTCACAATAGGATTGTGATATCTTAATAGTAACATTGTGATGTCTTACTAGTAACATTGTGATGTCACAATATCATTGTGATGTCCTACTAGTACAGTTGTGATTTCATAATTCACTTCTGATGTCACAATAGTAGCATTGTAATGTAACAATTCAATTATTATGTCATAATTCTCTGGTCATGTCACAATTGAACAATTGTGGTGTCATAATATGATTGTGATATCCTACTAGTACCATTAAGATGTCATGATACACTCTGTATGTCATAATAGTAGCTTGGTCATGTCACAATATCTTTTTGATATCCCAATAGTACCTTTCTCATGTCAGAATGCTATTGTGACTAGAGAATGGTACCCTTGTGAAGTCATAGTACAATTATGATGTCACAAGACTACCATTGTGATGTCACAATTCAATTATAATGTCATAGTTCTAGAGTGATGTAAGAATCAAACCATTGTGATGTCACAACACGTTTGTGATGTCCTACTAGTACCATTATGATGTAATAATCCTCTTGCGATGTCACAATAGTAGCATTATGATGTCACAATGTCTTTGTGATATCCTAATAGTACCACTGTGATATTATAATTCCATTGTGACTACAGAATTGTGATGTCATTGTACAATTGTTATGTCACAATACTACTATTGTGATGTCATAATTCAATTGTAATATCATAATTCTCTATCAATGTCACATTAGTAGCATTGTGATATCCCAATACGATTGTGATGTACTGGTAGAACAATTATGATATCATAATTTCCTTGTGATTTCACAATAGTATCATTGTGATATTCATAAGGCCATTATGACTAGACAATTGTACATTGTGATATCATAATACAATTGGGATGTCACAACAGTACTATTGTGATGTAACCATTCAATTGTAATGTCATAATTCTGTATTGTCAAAATTGAACCATTGTGATGTCACAATACAATTGTGATATCCTACTAGTTCCATTGTTATGTCATAATACCCTTGAGATATCACAATAGTAACATTGCGATGTCACAATGACTTTGTTTTATACTAATAGTAATATTGTGATGTCATAATACCATTGTGACTAGAGAATATTATACTTGTTATGTCATAGTACAATTTTGATGTCACAATAGTACCATTGGGATTGCACAATAAGATTGTAATGCCATAATTTTCTAGGGCTGTCACAATCACACCATTATGATGTCACAATATGAACGTGAAGTCCTAATAGTACCATTGTTATGTCATAATATCACAAGAGTATTAGGGTACCATTGTTATGTCATAACACCCTTCAGATGTTACAATAGTAGCATTGTGATGTCATAATAGTACCATTGTGATGTCTCAAGTCAATGGTAATGTAAAAATTCTCCAGTATTGTCACAAACAAAAAATTGTGCTTTCACAATAGATTGTGATGTCCTACTTGTACAATTGTCACAATACGATTCTGATATTCTACTATTACCTTTGTGATGTCCTAATTACCTCCTGATGTCACAATAGTAGCATTGTGATGTCACAATATTTTTGTGATAACCTAATTGTACCATTTGATGTCATAATGATATTCTGACTACAGAATAGTGCCATTGTGATGTCATAGTACAATTGTGATGTCACAATCGTACCCTTGTGATATCGCAATTCAATTGTAAAGTCATAATTTTCTAGTGAAGTCACATTTGAACTATTGTGATGTCACAATACCATTCTGATGTCCTACTAGTACCATTGTGCTGACATAATACTCTTCCTATATCACAATTTTAGCATCGTGTCATCACAATGTGTTTCTGTTATCCCAATAGCACCATTGTGATGTCATAATTCCATTATGACTAGGGAATATCAAAGTACTATTGTGATGTCACAATACTAATATTTTCTTTTTTTCTTTTATTATTATTATTATTAATTACACTTTATTCATTTTGTATCCCCCATAAGCACCTCCCAATCCCACCCATCCTTCCCTTTCTGCATATAATATTTTCATAGCACAAGTCAATTGAAAAGTCACAATCACTCCATTGTGGTCCCAATACTACCTTTCTCATATCAGAATGCCATTGTGAATAGAGAATAATACACTGAAATATCTTAATACAATTATGATGTCATACTTACTATTGTGATATAACCATTCAATTGTAATGTCATAATTCTCCAGGGATGTCACAATATAACCTGTGTGGTGTCACAATGAGATTGTAATGCCCTACTGGTAGAATTGTGATGTCATAATTCCCTTGTGATGTCGCAATAGTAGCATTGTGATGTCACAATGTGTTTGTGATATACCAATAGTACCGTTGTGATGTCATGAGTCAATTGTAATGTCATAATTCTCTATGAAGCTCAAAATTATTCAATTGTGGCTTGCCTGTCTTATCACCTGTGATATTTCTATTTTCCTGTGATGTGACTGAATCGCCTATGATCTTTGAAGTCTCTCTTGGGATGGTTGAAATTTCACCTGCAATGGATGACCTTTTCCATGTAAAGATTCAAATTTGACATCAGATTGTTGAATTTTCACCTGCAAAGACTGAACTTTTTTGTGCCATCGCTGAAATTTTCCCTGTAACGGCTGAAGTTTCACCTCGGATGGTTAAAGATTCCTTGTAAAGGTAAATTTTGCACCCTTGATATTTGAAGTTACCTTTAGGTGGCTGAAATTTCACCAGTGATGGTAGAAGTTTCCATTGTGATGGTTGAAGTTTTTCTTTGAAGATTGAAAGTACACCTATATAGGCTGAATAGGCCTGTGATGGTTGAACTTTCTAGGGAGGTGACTGAAATGTCGCCTGTGATGTTTGAGGTCTCTCTTGTGATGGTTGAAATGTCACCTGCGGTGGTTGACCTCTTACCTGTGAAAGGCAAATTTTCGCCTGATATGGTTGAAATTTCGCCTGCAAAGCATGAACTTTCCTGAGCCATCGCTGAAATTTTGTCTGTAATGGTTGATGCTTCACTTGGGATGGTTGACTTTTTTTCCTGCAAAGTTTAAAATGGCACCTTTGATAGTTGAAAGTTTCCTTTGAGGTGGCTGAAAATTCAATTGTGATGGTTGAAGTTTCACCTAGGATTGTTGACATTTTTCTTCTTAAAATAAAATTTGAACCCTTGACAGTTAAAGTGTCCAAGAGGTGGCTGAAACTTCACCTGTGATGGTTGAAGTTTCCTTTGTGATGGTTGATGCTTTTCCTGACCTATTTGAAATTTCACCTGGCTTGCCTGGCTTACCGCCTGTGATATTTGGATTTTCCTGTGATGTGACTGAAATGTCGCCTGTGATGTTGGAAGTCTCTCTTGTGATGGTTCACTTGTCACTACCAGTGGTTGCGTTTTTCCTGTGAAGATTGAAATTTTACCTGAGATTGTTAAATTTTTACCTGCAAAGACTGAACTTTCCTGTGCCATAGCTAAAATAACCCCTGTAATGTTTGAATTTTCACCCAGGATTGTTGATGTTTTTCTTGTAAAGATAAAATTTACACACTTGATAGTTGAAGTTTCCTTTGAGGTGGCTGAAATTTCACCTGCGATGGTTGACGTTTCCATTGAGATGGTTGCAGTATTTCCAGCAAATTTCCAATTTCACCTACGCAGGGTGAATTATCTCCTGTGATGGTTGAACTTTCCTGGGAGGTGACTGAAATGTCACCTGTGATGTTTGATGTCTCTCTTGCCATGGTTGAAATGTTACCTGCAATGAAATTTGATCTCCGATGGGTGAATTTTTGCCTACAAAGACTGAACTTTGAGGTGGCTGAAATTTCACCTGCCATGGTTGATGTTTCTGTTGTGATGGTTGAAGTTATTCCAGAAAAGTTTGAAATTTCAACTGGATGGGCTGAATTATCTCCCGGGAGAGGGAAGAACCCGGAGCCAGGCGGGGGCAGAACCCTGGGGCAGAGGGAGGAGCCCAGGACAGAGGAGGAACACAGGCAGAGGAGGAGCCTGAGGAGGAGGCGGAGCCCGGGGCGGAGGCCGAGCCAGGGGGCAGGGGGAAGCAGAGCCCAGGGGCGGAGGCGGAGCTCAGGCGGCGACTGCCCCACACCCTTACCTGGCTTCTCCTGGTCTCAACCTACCACTATGAAGTACTCCAGTAGCCAAACCATGACCGCTGCCACTGCGCCCAGGAAGAGAGTTCCCATTGCCGCCCTCGCCACCACTGCCCACCAGGCCCTGGACAAGCTCAGCGATTTCCCTTCAGCGTCTGTAGCCATAGCAATGGCGCTTCCATCACACTTGACAATGGAGGCTCTCGAAAGCTCTTCCCCAGCCCCACCCTAGAGGGCTCAGGTCTTCTGGGTTAGGGCTCTGTGAGACCTGAAATTTCTGAAATCTTACTATTAATTTTACAGGACAAAAGGATCTTTGAGATGAGTGTACCTCAAAGCATTTCTCTCCTGTTTTCAAACCCCTTGTCTTAGCTACTTTTCTATCAATGTGCTAAGATATCATGACCAAGGCTGCTTATAGAAGAAACAGTTGTTTGGGTATCTAGAGTTTCAAAGGGTAAGTCCATGACCATTATGGAAGGGACCATGGAGGCAGACAGGTATGGCAGGCAGAGCACCAGAAAGAACAGTGGTTAAGAGCTTACATCCTAATCTACAAGTATGAGGCAAAGGGCTAACTGAGAATAATATGGGATTTTAAAACCTCAAAGCCCACCCACAGTAACACACCTCTTCAACAAGATCACAGTTCGTAATTTTTCCAAAACAGTTCCAACAACAGGGTACCATATTTTCAAACATATGAGACTATAGGTGTCATTTTCATTCAAACAAATACACTCCTCAATAGCTTCCTATGTAGCCAGGAATTAAGATAAAAAATGTCAATGTCCCAAAGCATCCCAGTCACTCAGAGTCTTGTGCAGTTTTGTTGTTGTTGCTGCTGTTTTATTTTTGAGACATAGTTTAATATAGTCCAGGTTGACCTTCCTTCCTGACTTTCCTAATGCTCCATTTACAGGCATGTTTCAACACACTTGCTTTATGATCTTTTTTGTTTGTTTTTTTGTATTTGTTTTGTTGTTGTTTTTGTTTTGCTTTTCAAGATATGGTTTCCCTGTGTAGCTTTGCCTGGACTGGACTAGCTCTGCAGACTGGATGACCTGAAAATCACAGAGATCCAGTGTGTGCCACTATGCCCACTCACCTTTTCTTTTTTTGAGGGGGGTATTTTAATCTTTTGCATAGATGAGTGATAAGAGTATTTTACTTGCATATATATATATATATATATATGGATACCACATGTGTACATTATATCCCAGGAGGTCATATAGTATCAAATTTCCCGAAACAGGAGCTACAGAAGATTGTCAACCACCATGGACATGCTAGGAAGTCTGCAAAAAAAAAAAAAAAAAAGCACAGAATGTTTTGTCTTGTTTTAATATTTATTATGTATACAATGTTGTATTTGCATTTATACCTGCACGCTGAAGAGGGTGCCAGATTTCATTATAGATGGTTGTCAGCCAGGCCTGTTAGAGATTAGGATCTGGGGATAACACATGTTTGCTCACCAGGATTATCTAGAAATGTGGCAGGATGAGGATTTTTTAATTTGTAATTTTCAAACATGTATTTATTAATTCATGAATGTGAATGAAAAAAGACCAGATTGGTGGGTGTTCAATTTGGGTAAGGTAGCTTGATCCAGTGAATATTGAATTTTGAATTAAGGGACTGTCCTGGGCCCATATGTACAATCCTCATTGACACAGTTCCGTCAGTTCAAATATGAGACACAGGCTATTGGCTAAAGCTGTGTCTGTCAGGTTACAGGTCTCAGCAGCTAATATTGTACACAGGGACAACATCAAACAGTATCTTATTAATGGCTTTCCCTCTACAAGTGAATGGCCTGTGTTTTTCAAAGTCAGTATGCCTGTGTGTTTTCTTTTTCAACTCTGAGGTTAAGAGCACTGGATGCACTTTCAGAGGTCAGGAGTTCAATTACCACCAACCACATGTTGGCTCACAACATCTATAATGAGATCTGGTGCTCTCTTCTGGTGTGCAAGGTACATGCATGCAAAATACTGTATACATAATAAATAAATAAACAAATAGTAAATAAGTCAGTTGTCGGTATTATTAAATTTTACTTTGTTGATGCATCACTGCTCTAGTCTCTTATTAGTTAATATTCTTTGATAATCCCAGTCTTTAATGATTTCATTCCTTTTTCTCTAGTGCTTTGATTTTTGTTTTTGTTTAAAGCAATGTCTCCTATAGATCAGTCTTTCACATGTTATGTAGTTTACACTTTATTTAAATACAGAATGCTAACTCTACTGCCCAATGCCTAAACATAATCCTGCAATTCTTTTCAGGAGGGCCCTGACTGGTCAGTGTGAAGTAAAAGAGATCAGTGAATGAGTGCCCACTGACCTCCCTGGGTTTTGTTTGTTTGTTTGTTTGTTTGTTTGGAGGTGGGTGATTACAAATAAAGAGGGACCTGTGTAAGAATTGAGTTCACTGACCTACTTTGAAGCTGGTGTTGTCAAAACACAGAAAGGAAGGGGGAGGAGGGAAGATGGAAATGAGTCAAGTAATCAATTTTACATGGTCATTTATAGTGGAATGTGTACAAGTAGGGCTGGGAGTCATGCACAAAGGGAATCAAGAATACTGATTAGTTGCTGAACTTGTTTCTGTAAAGCAATTTTCTACAGTTACACTCGTTCAAACACACAGAAGATCTGGACAATGTGGTGTGGTAGTACCTAACAGGAATGCTTTCCCCTTCCCCCCTTTGAAAATGCACAACCTGAGAGAAAAGGTGTAATACTTTGTGTGCTCTAATACATATTTGAATACCCTGAAGAATATTGGACCATAAAGCCATTTTCAACTTTTAAAAATAACTTTTGAGATTATAATGAAATTGTTTCAACCTTCTCATTCCTCTCTACTATTACGTCTCAAATGATGGGATGAATCCTTAAGGTGGCTACTTAACAATCAAAGCAGGCTTGGCTGTCAGGTTCTCCCAGCATCCCTCAGTCCTTACCTGTTACAAGGTATGGGTGTCAAACACAGTTCTCTAGCCCAGGAGTTGAGCTGCCCTCCTCCCAGCTGTCCTTCCTTATGTATTCTAACCGTTTTGGTTACCTGGTTTTTTTCACTTATCATTTTTCCTTTATGATAAATTTTTCATTTAAATTTATCATTTAATTTAAATAGTAAATTATATGATATTTAAATTTAAATTAAATTTAAATAAAAATTAAATTAAATTTAAATTTTTATTTAAATTTAAAATGATAATTTTTTCATTTATCATTTATCCTCCTGGCCCTTTGTTTTGGCTCTCCACGTCCCTCTCTCCTCTGGTCTCACATAGCTCAGGGTCATGTCAACTCTAGACTGTCCCAGATTTCCCTGTGTCTGACTATGTTCTCTCATCTATCTATAGTAAACTTTCTACTCCAATATTCCTAGGTACAGCCATATCCTTTTTGTTTTATATCTCATTTTTGTTGAGCTCCCATTAACTACTCCTTTCTTTCAAATTCATGGACATTTGTTTCTTTAATGGTTGTTACTCTTTGGCTTTGACTGAAGTTTCGATGAAGGACTTCCCACCTATGTGGTAGAGGTGACTGCACTGGACACTGAGTCTGTAATGGAATGTGCAACATAAATGGCTTGTATCTGGGAAGATGAGCAGTTGCCCTGGTACACTGGAAGATTGTATTTTAAAACATTTCCAAGATGAAGATGTTGCAGGATATTTGATCCCAGTGTGATCCCTGAGATTGTGAACTGTAAAAACCTGTGATTTGTTTGGTATGGGTGAGCCTAACACAAATCTTAATTCCAAGAATTTACAATTTATTGTTTTTTTTTTTTTTTTGTTTTTTGTTTTTGTTTTTTTCTTTGACTTAGTTTTATTTTATTTATCT
This sequence comes from Meriones psammophilus, assembly GCA_036365155.1. Taxonomy (NCBI): domain Eukaryota; kingdom Metazoa; phylum Chordata; class Mammalia; order Rodentia; family Muridae; genus Meriones; species Meriones psammophilus. The sequence continues at coordinate 56,868 of JAEOAE010004100.1, forward strand.
TATATGTAAATATATATATGTATATAATATATATATATATATATATATATATAAACATTTATATAATGCCATCAATAAGATGCCAGTTTTTTTTCTTAAGTATATATATATATATATATATATATATATATATATATATATATTTTTTTTTTTTTTTTTCAATGCAGTTTATTCAGGAACCTTGAACAATCATCTGACCCTGGGGAAAGCCAGCCCACTTTAAATAGCCTCTGGGTAGCCAACCTCAGCATGCCACTTGGGCAATGCAGATAGGTCCACATATATGGAAGCAAGCCAGATCCTCAGCCTTAGCCAAATGTGGAGTTGTCTGTGGCCGAGAGCACTCATCATCGGGAAGGTGGAAGGCGGAAACCAGCTCCATCTTTCAGGCACGGCATTACGCAGCTCTCTACAGTTCCCCCTTTTTGTTTTCGACGCATCAGGCATGAGTAGAGGTCTGATCTCTTATATTAGAAATAAATTGGGACTTTGTACTGATGTTCATTTAGGTGTCATCCACCCAAAGAGCATCAGACCCGTCTGATACGTTTTTCTCAGAGGCGGGACCTGGGGCATCAACCCGCATGCAATCAGACATGCTCTTCTCTGGGTCCAAAGCGGCCGACCCTGAGTGCAGTGCTTAGCCTCGCATCCTGAGCGTAACATTTTGGCTTTTTATGGTAGCCAACCATGCTTGGGGAGACTGTCCTGCTTCAATGGCTGTAAAGGCCTGAATGGTCATGGCTGCATTATGCTGTTGTGAGACTCTAATCTTGCATATATACCACAGGCAAACCAAGGAGACCAACACCAGAAGGCCTGCTAGCGATCCCATGCACGCCCATTCCTTCAGATGATTCATGGCTGCAGCAATCCATGATGATAATCCTGTGGCTAGTCCTGCGTCCACTCTGGTAGAATTTACCATGACAATGGCCACTCTCAGCTGGTCATTTGTAGTATCGACTTCTCCAGTCCAATTACCTAAAATATAGCTCGACAATTGTTTAGACAGATTTGCAGCACAGGAAAAATTCTCATGTTATATGCTAGTGACTCAAAGTCCAGCATATTTTCATTGACAGCCAAGTTGAGCGATTTGCCATAGGGTATCAGTTTGCTCCTGCACGAGGTCATTCCTCTGATTGAACACCATCAAGCTTCCTTTTAGTTGAGCATTAATTCCTTTATGTACAACTAAGGCATGAGCTACATTGGCTAAATGATTGATCAGGGTCTGAGTAGTCTGCCCAGTATGACTCATGGCTAATGCCCGGGTGGTAGCTCCAACAGCCGCCAATGAGATGGTAGTAACAATGGTGGCTGTAGTTCCTGGGCTGGAGAGATGGCTCAGCCGTTAAAGGCTAGGCTCACAACCATAAATATTTTAATTTTTTGAAATAGGATTTTTCTGTGTAGTCTTGGTTGTCCCATAACTCAGATCTGCTGGTTTCTGCCTCCCAAATTCTGGAACTAAAGGTATTGGCCATCACCATCAGGCTTAAATCTGTTTCTTAATGATATATAAGATACTAGTTACAAGTTAGTTTTCCAGCATGGGGCTGCTATAACAAAGTATCATAAATGGGGAGGCTTAAAGAAACAGGTGGTTATTCTTGCATAATTTTGGGGGGTTGCTCTGAAATTTATTGTCAGGAGGTAACCTCCTTTATGGGCTTCTAGGAAGAATATTCATCTCTTCTAGTTTCTGGTGGTCCCTATTGTTCTACCATTTATGGCACCATAATTCTATTTTTTTGTCCTCTCTTCACACGGCTTTGTTTAAATCTTTTTCATTTTTTCATAAAAACAATTTCTTTGTTCAGCCTGGTGGTGCATGTCTATAATCCCAGCTATTTGGGGGACAGATGCTGGAAGAGGCCAAGTTCAAAGCTTTTGTGAGTTACAGAATGAGTTCAAGGCCTGACTGGGAAACTTAATCTCAAACAAAAAATAAAAATAGAAAAATGTCTGTGGCCATAGCTCAGTATAGTGAAGCACCTGCCTAGTGAGGCCACAGGCTCAATTCTCAGTCCTGCATGTTGGGGAGTATTAGGAGGCTTTATTTTGCCTTCTTATTTCCTTTTTTTTTCCTTCCTCATTCCCTTCTTTTTTTCTTGAAGTAGGGACTGTACCTAGAAATCACACATTTTCTCTCTCTCTCTCCTCCTTCTCTTGCTCCCTCTCTTTCCTCCCCCCTTCTTATCTCCCTAACAGACTGAGCTATATGCCCAGCCATGTTTTTTTTTTTTTTTCTATAGTCAAAGACTGTTATAATGACTAACTTGAACTGTCAGGTTGACTCACCTGAAAGGAAGGAACTTTAAATAAATATTGGCTTCCATCAGATTGCCATGGGGGCAATCGCTAATTGATGTAGGAGGGCCCAGTCCATTGTGGAAGTACCTTCCTGCAGGTGGATGTTGCCATTCTTTCAGGTGGGCCTGAGCTGTATAAAAAAGGTAACTGAACAAGCCAATGAGTGTTGTTCCTTCATGGTTTCTGCCTCAGTCCCTGATTTGAAGTTTTGACCTTTCTTCCCTCGATTATAAGCCAGATAAACCCTTTCCAAAGTTGCTTTGATCAGTGTTTATCATAGCAATAGAGAAACAAACCAGGACAATGGTTAAACCATAGAAAAACAGGGAATGGAGTTCCATAATTAAGGCAGGTTTTAGTTTCATAAGGTGTACATTCTACCTCAGGAAAGGAAAGCACAGAACTTAATCTAATATTCAGTATTTCCAAAAAATAGAATAATTTTTTCTTTGCATTCTGTAAGTGAAATAGGTATCATGTCCACCAGAATTAGCTTTCAGGAAGCTCTAAACACTGTGTTTTATTGTTGAAGTCTAGGGAATCACTGTTAAAGACTTCGAAGCCTTGTCATTCCTTTTCAGCTACAAGTACTATTGAGGTAACACCTTGGGAAAATGTGGCTTTACTGGAAAACAGGTTAATGCCTTTGATTGCAGATTGGTGGCCTAGTCTCCTTTTTTCTTATCTCTTAGCAAGTTGTATGACTTGTTCACTGTTTACTTGTGATAATGAGGTTTGAAGCTATTGAAGACATTTTTAAAGGACTCAAGACATTGTATGAGTAGTTAATAATGGTTGATAAGTAAGCCTCAAATGGGACATTTCTGTCCTTCTAAGGAGTTAAGATTACACACTCTGTTTTTTTAGAATTCTTGCCTTGTTGTTCTTTTATTTTCACATGGACCTTTAACAGTTTAAAAGAATTAGGAATTCATAATCTTTGGAGATAAATATAAATTTCATGATGCTTTATTTTTACATTACTGTTTATTTATCATTTATTACAATTTATTCAAATTGTACTGTGGCTGTGCTCCCCTCCTTCATATTTATCAATCACATCCTCCTTTCCTCTTCTGCCCCTAAGACCCTCCCTTGTCTACTGATATTCAAGGTCCCACTCCCCTTCTATTTGAACCTAGCCTATCACAATGTTTTATACCAGTATTCTTCCTATTGTTGCACACATATTATTACAGTTATCTATCTTTCTCTCTAACATCTATCATCTGTTTATCATCTATATCATATATCTATTACACACAAACACACACACACACACACACACACACACACACACACATAAGGTTGTGAAAATGTTATTTTTCCAAAAATATGTGTTTCAAAAAATGATCAAAACAGTGATTTAAAGTTAAAAGTTTGAAGGAAATGAAATGCATCTGTCACTTTGTCAGTTATGGCCTGAGCCTTGGGATGTTGACATCACAGTGGTTTCTCCCTCTGACTACTACAGAATGTTTACACTTCAGTGGTTTGTATACAGACTGCTGTAGCCATTTTGGTTAGCACCAGCAAAGAAAAAAAGATAATTTCATGCTCAATGAGAGTTTCTCTATTCTAGGCTCCACTGTGAAGGTATTTTTGAAATGACTTTTATTCTGTTGATAGACTAGTGGTTTGGGGAAGTGTTTGGTCTTAATTTCTCTAGAACATGTGAACTAATTCTTAACAGTTGCTTCATGACAACTACTCCTGTTAGAAATAGTCAATACCATACCACAAAAGAAACAAAGTTATCATGTCAGAGAGGTATGCTCTGAGATATACAAAAAAATATCTATGTATCTTCAAAACTATCTGCCTAAGTTAGAGAGATTATTTCATCTAGTTGTTTTACCCACTATGCCAACAAAGATTTGTTGGAAACTGGTCAGATTTCAGCCCAAAGTCCAACAACATTCTGGTTTTAAACATTTATTTGTCAGTATTTTAACACTTATTCAGCTAGATAGGAATGACTTTCCAGACATATGCATTTAATTTCAAATTCATCATAAAACTGAGTTGACAATATTTTATAAGATACCTTTACATTATTGCCTGGTGTGTTTGATGTCAACCATTGCTGATGCCTCTCTTTGACTCTTCTATTCACAGGCATCTTTAATCCTCCCCAAATAAAAACTGTGGCTTCTCAGTACATATTCCTTGAATGGTGTAACATGATTTAGGCATAGTAATATTCACTTAATAAAATATGTACTTTAAATATTCAAACTGTATGAGCAGGGACAGCAAAGAGACCAGCAAAATAGTAGCCATTCCATTATTACAGGGAATGATTTTATTATGGGTCAGAGAGGGAAAATGTTCAGAGGTACCTGGAAGAGTTCAGAGCAGAGAGGAAAAGAAGCAGACTTGATATGACCAAGGCTGTCTAGAAGAGAATAGAGGTTATTAGGAGAAAAGTAGAGATAGCTTACACAGAGACAAACTGTGCTTACATAAATGCATAGGCTGAACCTAGGTCCCTCTACACAGATGCAGGTTACTCAACATGTGGGTCCCCTAACAATTGGACTGAGAGCTTTCTTTGACTCTGTTTCTTGCCCTTACTTTCTTTTCCCCAAGTGGTGCTGTCTTGCCTGTCATTAGTGAGACAGGATAGTCCTGATGCCTGATGTAATGTGTCAGGGTGGGTTGGTACATTTAGGTGTCTCTCTGAATAGAAAGAAGGAATGGGAGAGGGGAGAATGATTTTGGGACTGTGGGCCTCCCCTCTCAGCAAGGGAGGGGCATATGATGAAGATATAAATTTAATAAATTAATTAGTGGAGAAAGAGTATTTCTAGAATATTAAGAAGATTCAGATAGTGAAAAGAGATTAGATGTTTGGGAAGGGACAGGAATCTAGATGTGCATTTTGAGATGTGTGACAAGTACATTTACTTCTGCTTCAGGTAACCTAGAGGCTATAATGGATGTTCATATCAAAATAGGAGCCACAGGTCAATAGAGATCCTCAGATCCCTCTTGTTGGAGCAAGGAGAATGGTTACTTTGATGGACAAGAAGTATTTCACAAATATTTGCTGAATACTATTTTTATATGTTTGTTGTTTTTTATTGTTGTTATTGCTTATTTGGTTCTAATCACCAGAATTCCTTTGATAATGCATGTTGAGGCAGGTCTAGGACTGGCATTTTTGGATATTTGCACTCCTTGGAACCTGACTAGTTTCATCTATTAGGAAGGCCTGATTATTTCATTACAACTATTCATGTCCTTTTAAATAGTAATGGGTTTTATTTAAACATTTGACATGCCATTATATAGATTTTTCTTCTGATGTGTTTTTGTTTCCAATATTCAAATGTCATATTTTTTTATAATTTTTATTTTATATTAATTACATTTTGTTTACTTTGTATCCCAGCTGTAGTCCCCTCCTCATTCCCTCATCCCCTACCTCCTCCCTGCCCCTCTAAGTCCACTGATTGAGGAGGCCTTTTTCCCCTTACCTCTGACCCTGGCTTATCAGGTCTCACCAGAAATGGCTGCAAGTCCTTCTCTGTGGCCTAGCAAGGCTGCTCCACCCTCAGGGTTTGGGAGGGAGGTCAAAGAGTCTGCCACTGAGTTCATGTCAGAGGCAGTCCCTGTTCCCCTTACTAGGGTACCCACTTGGATTCTGAGCTGCCATGGTCTATGTCTGAGCAGGGTTCTAGGTTATATCCATGCATAATGGAATCAAATTTCAGAAAAGGTTATATCCATGGATAATAATCAAATTTCAGAAAAGACCCCTGTGCCCAGATATATTTGATCCTTGTGGCACTCCCATTCTCTCCAGGTCTTACTAACTCCCCTTCCTTCATATGATTCCCTACACACTGCCCAAAGTTTGGTTATGGCCCCAATGTCCCTCAAAGGATGAATGGATACAGAAACTGTGGTACATTTACACAATGGAATAATACTCACCAATTAAAAACAAGGCAATCATGAAATTTGCAGGCAAATGGTGGAATCTAGAAAAGATCATCTTGAATGACGTATCCCAGCAGCAAAAAGACACACATGGTAAATACTCACTTATAAGTGGCTATTAGACCTATAAGATAGGATAAACATACTAAAATCTGTATACCTAAAGAAGCTAAACAAGAAGAGGTTCTGGAGTAAGATGATCAGTCTTCTCTTAGCAAGACAAATGGGATGGACATGTTAAGTAGGAGAAAACAAGAAACAGACCTGAGCCTATCAGAGAGGGCCTTGGAAAGACTCTACCTAGCAGTGTATCAAAGCAGATGCTGAGACTCATAACCAAATGTCATAATTTTAATATTACTATTATTCAGTAGAATATATTAATGAGGAACTTTACATTCTGGTGGAATTTTGTTATCTTAATTAGAACTGTATAATGACATGTATTAATGAAATTGAACACTTTGCAAGAGCTAAAATATTTTACTGTTACCAAAATACAATCATTTTAAAGACAGGCATTCTAATTTTGAATAATTTGCCCATGATTATTATATGTTTAATGTATACTTCATATTTTATTAAGAAATTGATAGAGTATCTCTTCAGTCAAAATTCTTTGTGGCTCTAGGATTAATATATAAAATTTACTATATATTAATAAGCATGTGCAGTCCTCTCCACTTTTCGAAACTTTCTGACTTTTCTGTGCATGAAACTTTCTGACTATATCTCAGTACAGTGCATTTATCTTTAAAATCTGCTGTGATTTTTGCATGTCTTATACTCTAAGGTTCAGTCTTAATTATTTTGAATGCTGCCTTTTTTCACATAGACCTTTAACAGTTTAAAAGAATTAGGAATTAATAACCTTTGGAGATGAATATAAAATTCATGATGCTTTTTTACATTACTGTTTATTATTATCATTTATTAAAATTTATTCAAATTGGACTGTGGCTGTGCCCCCCTCCCTCATCTCCATCTGCTCACATTCTCCTTCCTTCTTCTGTGCCTAAGCCCCTCCCATATTCCACTGATAGGCAAGGTCCTATTCCCCTTCTATTTGACCCTAGCCTATCACGATGTTTTATACAAGTATCCTTCCTACTGTTGCACACATATTATTACAGTTATCTAGCCATCTATCTCACATCTATCATCTACCATCTTTGTCATATGTCTATTACACACACATATTGTTGTGAAAATCTGTCATTTCTTCCAGAGAAACGTGGTTCAAAAAATTGTTCAAAAACAATATTTTAAATCAAAAGTAATCTAATAAAAATGGGGACAGAGCTAAACAGAATTTTCTGTAGAGGAATATCTCTGAGAAACACTTACAAATGCTCAATGCACTTAGTTATCAGACAGATGCAAATCAAAATGACCCTCAGATTTCACCTTACACCCATCAGAATGGCTAAGATCAAAAGCTCAAAAGACTATTCAGGCTTGTGGTCATCCTCAGCTACAGACCGAGATTTAGGGCAGCCAGGGTATATGAGATCCCACCTCAAGAAAGAAAAAAAAAAAAAGAGTGAACTAGTGTGCAGTGATGAACAGAGAAAGTAGCAGAAGATTTGATGGACTTGGCAGTAGGGTTAGCAGGACCTGAAGCAGGTCGATGGGCACAGCAGCTTGGCAGGCACAGTGAGGGTCTTAGGCATAATAGTAGTCTCCAGTGCAGGGCGAGCTCATGCTTTGTCCACCTGTCCATCTCTCTCTGTCTGTCATTCTCAGTTTTTAAGTAGATTTATTTTATTTATCTGTGTGCATGTGGGTATACATGCCTGGCAAAGGCCAGAAGAGGGTAAGAGATGCCCAAGAGCTAGAGGTGGTTGTGAGCCACCTGATACAGGTTCTGGGAAGCCTAACCCAGTCATCTGCAAGAGCAGCATGTGTCTTAACTACTGAGCCATCTCTTCAGCCCAGTTTTTTGGGTTTGATGGAACAAAAAGTTGGAAACATGAAGCCCAGGTTGGTCTGTTAACTCATCCTCCTCCCTCAGCTTCTTGTCCTGGAATTACAAGTCTGCACTTTCATGCCTGCCTGTCTTTTTTTCTTGAATGGTTTCAGGTCCTCATTTTGTGTTCCAGACCACAGACTGCAGATAACAGTAAACCTGACTTTAGCCCTGTGTCCCTGAGGGTGTCTAGTGGCAGTGTTTCCTCTGTTGTTAGAGCAAGGCTAGGGTAGACCTGACACCCTGCTAGAGCTTTAAGAATCACGCTGGGAGTCCTTTTTAAAACTTGTCCTTCATCAGGGCCTTTTCCCTTAACAAAAGTAAAAGTGAATAATTAATTACTGTTTTGTCTAGGGCTGATCCTGTGGATCCCAGGCTTATGTAGATCTGAGGTTGGAACTCTGTGCCCCAGTACCCAAGTGGTAATCAACAGCAGGAGAGTGCAGCAGTCATGCATGCAGTAGGAGGCTACAGCCTGGAGCATGTGGGAACCCAGAAACTTTTCCTGAACTGGGTGTCCTGTGTTTGGAATTGATGTTTTCCCCACTGTTTGGTATCCTTCCAACAGGGTGACCCAGTCTGTCCTGTTTTGGGGTAAACAGTTCAGTCTAGGATGTTCAGTAGAGCACACAGGAGCAGGTAAGGGGCTTTATGCTGGTGACTGGGCATCTGAAGGAACCCAAAAACTTTTCCTGAGATCTTTTTGGGGGAATGTGGGGGAATTCCACTGGATACCCTGAGGTTGGACTTGATGTTTCCTTCACCATGGGGTTTCCTACCAACAGGGAAACCTGGTCCCTGGTGCTTTGGTGCCCACAGTTCTGTGTGGGACAGTGATTTTGGGTGTAAAGCAGCTGTCTGGGCTGAGCACCTTCTAGAGCCCAGACCTTTTCAGGGATTTTCTGGGTGACCTGAGGTCAATCTGATTGCTTCCTACTCCATGAGGTTTTATCTAGACTGGAAATCCCAATCTCTGCTGTTGTGGGGCCCACTGTACAGACTAGGATGGTGACCTGAGCACACAGTCATGTGGCTCTGGGCTGGTGACCTATTGCCTGCAGGGACCCAGGAACTCTTCCATGGTTTAGCTGGGTGACCGGAGAATGGACCCAATTACTTCCCACTACATGGGGTTTGTTCTTAACTTGGAAACACAATTGCTGTTGTTTTAAGGGCCCAGAGTTTGGTCTGTTGCTTGCTGTGTAGTCACTGCTGTACTGCTCTGCAGATACTGTCCTCTTGGTACCACCATCTTTGATTCTCCTTTTTAATTAAATATTTTTTTTTAATTTTTCTTTTATTTTTATTTTATTTTATTAATTACAGTTTATTTACTTTGTATCCCAGCTCTGGCTCCTCCAACATCCCCTCTCAATCTCACCCTCCTCCCTCTTGTTCTTCTATGTCTGTCCCCCAGTCCAATGATAGGGGAGGACTTCCTCCCCTTCCATCTGACTATAGTCAATCAGGTCTCATCAGGACTGGCTTCTTTGTCTTATCTGTGAACTGGCAGGATTGCTCTCTGCTCAGGTGGAGCTGATCCAAGAACTAGCCCGTGAGTTCAGGTCAGAGGTGGTCCCTAGTCCTATTATTGGGGTACCCTCTTGGATACAGAGCTGTCTTTGACTATTTCTGTGCAGGGGTTCTAATTTATCACCATTCATGGTCCTTGTTTGGAGTATCAGTCTCAGAAAAGACCCCTGTGCCCAGACCTTTTGATTCTGTTGTTCTCCTTGTGGAGCTCCTATTTCCTCCAGATATTTCTATCTCCCCCTTCTGTCATAACATTCCCTGCACTCTGCAAAATGTTTGGCTCTGAATCTCAGCATATGTTTTGATACCCTGCTGGGTAGAGTCTTTCAGAGGACCTCTGATAGGCTCCTGTTATTTTCTCAGACAATTAGGAATAGTGCTACCTCAAGATCCAGCTATACCACTCCTAGGCATATATCCAAAAATGCTCAAGTATACGACTAGGATATTTGCTCAACCATGTTCATGGCAGCTTTACTTGTAATAGCCAGAAGCTGGAAACAACCCAGATGTCCCTCAGTTGAGGAATGGATACAGAAATTGCGGTACATTTACACAATGGAATACTACTCAGCAATTAAAAAGAAAGAAATCATGAAATTTGGTGGCAAATGGTGGGATCTAGAAATGAACATCTTGAGTAAGGTATCTCAGAAGCAGAAAGACACACATGGTACATACTCACATATAAGTGGATATTAGACCTATAATATAGGATGATCGTACTAAAATTTGTAGACCTAGGGAAGGTAATCAAGAAGGAAGACCATGGTAAGATGCTTAATCTTTTCTTTCTTTTTTTTTTTTTTTTTTTTTTTTTTTTGAGCAAGGGACTGAACTCAAATTTTTGCTTTCTGGTTTGTTTTTCTAATTCTTTTTTTTTTTCTTTTATTAATTATTTTTAATTTTTTCACAATTTATTCATTATATATCCTGGCTGAAGGCCCCTCCTTCAACTTCTACTGGTCCCATACTTTCTCTTCTCTCTATCCTCTTCCCCTAGTCCACTCAAAAGGTGAGTTTCCTTCCTCTGCCATCCACCCATGTCTTATCACAATACTACTCAGCTATTAAAACAAGGAAATAATATTTCTGCTCTTATTACTTCTCCATAGGCTACTCTGCTCACGTCAGAAGACTCCATACCCTGAAGCTTGCCTGCAACCTTACTGTGAAATTAACACTAAGTATAACTCATTTCACAGAGTCCCACTCACAAGACAATGTTTAATTGACAATCTCAAATCCAGAAATATGTGAAATATGAAATGCTATGAAGTCTGAAACATTTGATCACAAGCATTTCAAAGAACTTGGTTCTCCTTCTGTCTAGAGGAACCACCTCAGGACATAAGTTCAAATTGAATTCCAGAAAACAGAGGCTATATACCCCTTGGGAAATGATTGGGATGCTCCATGGAGAGGTGTATATAATCGTTCAAAACTAGGTACTTCAAGAATGCTTGATTTGCATTACATAGCACATTTCTATCATATGAACAAGAGCACAGATCCTAATCATCCTATATTTAAAAGGAGGAGAGAGTTAGCAGGGATCAGTGTCAAAAGCCATCTATCAAATTTGGCTAGTGCATCTATGTCTAAAGACAGTCCCCAGTTGAAGTCAGGCACAGAAAACTCACCCTTACATGATTACACAACTAGGCCAGCAGCAGGGTCATACATGGAAGAGAAAGCCTCCTCCTTCACATCTCAAAATTCAGTCTGGGTTGTGATATTTTTCAATAGTACCCCTGGAACAATATATATGTATACACAAAGAAACTTCTACAGGCTACCACTGTTCTATTACTCTCAGAGAACTTCCTGGCTTGTGTTAGTTCACCATTCCCTACATATTCATCCACTGGACTGAACTTTTCTTGTCTAAAGTGAGGCAATTGAAAATAGTAAATGTTGAGAATCAGGTTTATCAATAAGTCTTCCCTAAACACATTTTATAATACTTTTGCATGTAATTGATATTTACCATTCATTGTATTCTTTTAAAAAATAAGTTTATTTACTTTACATTCCAATCATAATTCCCCTCCCTTCTCTCCCCCATTACTACCCTCCACTCCTATTGTCTCTATTGCCTTTCCCCTTTCTCTTCAGAAAAGGAAGGTCATTTCCATTGAGCTAGTTATTCAGTTCTGTTGGATCTCAGTGGAACAAAGAACACAAAGGCCTTTCCATATTGCTTTTAGTCACAGAATTCCTCTCCAGTAAGGATACTTTCATGATGATGATGATGACTCTAGATTTGTGCAAGGCCTCACCATTTTAACACATTCATAAGTTCTCTCCAGTATGAATCCTTTCAAGATGATGAAGATTATACAAATATGGAATGGTTTCACCATGTTAAAAGCACTCGTAGGCTTTCTGTCCATTAGGACTTCTTTCATGAGTGTGAAGATGATTCTGAAGTGCAAAAGTTTTCTTCACATTGGTTACAGTCAGACAACTTCTTTCCAGTATGTATTCATTTATGTATTAGGAGATGTTATATGCAAAGGCTTGCCACACAGTTAATTCATATGGTTTCCCTCCAGAAAGTGTTGTTGTCTTAGGAGATGACTGTTACATGCAAAGGCTTAATCACATAATTATCCTCACCAGGCTTGTCTCCACTGTGTGTTTTTTCATGTATCCAGAGACTACTCTGCTGTGCAAACTATTTATCACGTTGGGTATATTCATAAGGTTTCTTTCCAGTATGTGTTCTTTTATGTCTTATGAGATGACTGTATCGTGCAAAGGCTTTACCACACTGGTTACGTTCATAAGGTTTCTCTCCAGTGTGTGTTCTTTTATGTCTTAAGAGAGTACTGTTTTCTGCAAAGACTTTGCCACACTCATTATATTCATAAGGTTTCTCTCCAGTGTGTGTTCTTTTATGGCTTAAGACAGTACTGTTTTCTGCAAAGGCTTTACCACACTGGTTACATTCATAAGGTTTCTCTCCAGTGTGTGTTCTTTTATGTCTTATGAGATGACTGTTTTGTGCAAAGGCTTTACCACACTCATTACATTCATAAGGTTTCTCTCCAATGTGTGTTCTTTTGTGGCTTAAGAGAGTACTGTTTTCTGCAAAGGCTTTACCACACTGGTTACATTCATAAGATTTCTCTCCAGTGTGTTTTCTTTTATGCCCCATGAGATGACTGTTTTTTGCAAAGGCTTTGCCACATTGATTACATTTGTAAGACTTCTCTCCTGTGTGTGTTCTTTTATGCCATATGAGAACAGTGATATAGCAGAAGGCTTTACCACATAGAGTGCATTTAAAGGGTTTCTCTCCAGTATGACTGTATTCATGCCTGCAAAGAAAATTGGCACATGTGAAAGATTTACCACAGTGATTTCATTACACTAATAAATATATTTATCTATATGAATTAATTTCATAATTTTCTCTAATGGTAAAGAAGAATCAAATTTTAAAGTTTTATCACTTTATTTACATTAATGGTTTTTCCCTTCATTATGGGTATTTTTGAAGATCCCTGTGATGGTAAGAGCATTTGTTATGTGGATCACTTTTATAGCATCATTTTTCTATAAAAGGTTTTCTCCTGTATATGAAGAGTATTGTAAGAATTCAGAGTTTTACCACAGCAATCTCATTCACAAATTTTTGTACTGTATGAATGATACTTCATTTACAAAGTGAGCCAAGACAAGCAGAAGTTACAAATTCCTAGTATTTATAGGTATTTTCAGCAATATGAGTTTGCTGATGAATTCTCAGTGAGGTTGCAAAACCAATTAACAGTAACCATTTATCACATTCAGAAAATTTACTCACAGTGGGGACTACTACCAAATCAATTGTTCTTGGAGAAAGACAGGGACACAGATTCTTTCAATAACCCTATGCTCATGTGTCTTAAAATCATTTTGACATATGATATACCAGTTTAATTTACAAAAATAATAAAAACTCCCACATTGAATTAACAGTTTGTTTTTTGTTCATCATAGACATGTCATATAGGGATTAAGGTTTCTCCACAACAATACTCTTGATTCTCATAAGCTGGTCCTTTCACTAAACTTTACATTGTTACTGCACGAAAATGAGTAACACTGGTTCTACTATGAAAGTTTTGCTTATTAGTAGGTTTTGGACACATACTGATCACCAATTCAGTGTGCATACCTCTTACGATATCTGAGTAGATAGAATGAGACTAAACAGATTGTCAGTTCAAGTCAGTAGCTGTAATGTCCATATGATTCAAATGGTATTTTTGTTAAAATATTATTTTATTTTCTTCTATCTTAGGGGAGTGCCTTGTAAACACAAATCAGATACCTGACATTGAAGTACATGGAATTATGAGATTTTAATGATCATCAGTACACTTAAAGCAGTGCTGTTTTTACACTGTTGCTTTTCTTTAAAACTTCCAGGACACAGCCAGGTGTGCTGGTACATGCCTTCAATTCCAGCACTTGTGGAGGCAGAAGCAGGCAGATCTGTGTGATTTTGAGGTCAGGCTGGTCTAACAAGCAAATCTAACAAAGTCACAGATACCCAGAAAAAAATCTATTTCAAAAACAGAAAATAAAAAGCAGCCAATAAACAAACAAACAAACAAACAAAAAACACCAGACTTCCAGGACACATTAAAATTTAAGATTTATATCTGTATCAACATGCACATAAAGTTACCTTTTATTACTTGTAGAACTTTGAAAATGTTTTTCAATATTATGGTCATCCCAATTGTAGCCTAAATTATAGTACGAGAAAATATATATTATTGGAAATATCATGTTATTATTAAGGCAAAACTTAAATCACTATCTTCTGTGACCCTTAGAACCATGCCTGATTTATTTACCTCATTCCTCCTCATTCTCAATTGGAATTACAGAAGAGGATCAATAACAAAGTAAAAGTTGTCTCTTTATTTTAAAAGTGAAAGAAAAATTGCAGTCTTACCTATAGCAGTGAGGTTTTCACAGGTCTCTAGCATCACATCTTTGTAGAGTTGCTTCTGGGAAGGTTCCAGCAAGACCCACTCTTCTTGGCTGAATTTCACATGCACATCAGTGAATGTCACTGAATTCTAAAATATGCCATACATTTGTACAACAGAAACAGTGACAACAATATAAATTTATACTTCGTTGTCAATATAATCATATAATTCTACCACTTCTTCAATTTATTTTCTGACACAGAAATGCGAATGTTTTACAGTTGGGTGCTCTGCGTGATGTGAAATAGGGGAGATGAAAAAGCCTAAAGGTTAGATTGAGAAAAAAAAAAAAAAAAAAAAAAAAAAAAAAAAAAAACCTTCAAAAACCTGTGTTTCATCAGTTTGTAAGACATGAATATAAAGTAGCCATTAGTTGAGTTCTTGAGCAATCTATGAATCCTCTTCTGTTACTTGGGTGAGTAGGTCAGGACCCTGTCATGAGACAGGTGGAAGGACAAAACACAATCATGATATTTTATATAGCAACAAATGAGATGTGTTGATCAGGGGACACTGAACAGATGGGTAACATCAGTCAAAAGACAACATGGTACTGAATATTATGTTTTGACCAGGGCTCAAGGATGTGGCATATCAGTATGTGAAGAGGGGTGCTCATATATTTGTGGAAGGGAAAGTGGACGACAGTGAATACATGAATAAAAATAATGTGAGTGGCAAGCAACAACAATCATAGCCAATAACATCATATTTCTGAGTGACAAGACAAAAGAAAAGGAATAGAACACATTGTTTTGTATATCCTCCTTACTAAATAATGTAGTCTGTAGATTAAAAATAAAGATTAAAACTTTTCTATTAAAAAAGAAGTGTTGATGTTATCACTAAATCATTTTAGAAGAAAACGGAATAACAAATTTTAACTGTATCATATCTGAACTTTTTGAAGAGGATATAGCTTTGGAATAGACATGGCAATTAATGTGGACAAAGACAGAGAGAAGAGTGTGAAATAGAAAGACAGAGACATAGAGACAGAGACACAGAGAGAGAGAAATGAACAGATGAACAATACTAAGTACAGATCAGAGAAATTTATTAAGTTACTAACTACAAAAAATGGTGGACAAGCTGGGTGTATTCTGTCATGCCTTCAATTCCATCACTAAGGAGGCAGATGCAGGTGTATTTTATTGATCTGGATTTCAGCATTATCTATTCAAAGAGTTCTAGGATAGCCAGGCCTATATATTAAGAGAGAGCCTCCCCTAAAAGTCAATTAAACAAACACAAAATATTGAAAGAACTCAGAGGACTTTACTGAAGCTTCTACAAGTAATTATACATTCACTCCTGTTGTATATTCGTTTTCCAGAAATCTGCACTGACCCAGCTTAAACTGTAACTTCAATGATATCTTACTAAAAGGGAATGCATGTTTAAACAGCTAGAAATAGAAAGATGAAAATATTAACAATGTAAATGCTGATCATAAATAAGCAACATAAAACAGGACAGATGGCTAAGCAGTGAGGAGTTCTTGCTGCTCTTTCAAATAACTGGGCTCAATTGTCAGTGATTACCTGGGACCCACTACTATCAATTGCTATAAGTTCATGAGTTCTGAACACATCTTCAGACTACTGTGAGGATTAGGCACACAAGAGGTGCATATTCAGGCATACAATCAAAATACTCATATTTAGTAAAAATTAAAAATAGATCCCAGATGGTTGGGCTGATTGCATACTGTGTCTGATAAGCTGGGTAGCAGAGACTGCATGGCGTCCAATAGTTGGATCTGTGGGTCCCAACTGACTGTGTTTCAAATGAAAGAAGATAACCAATGATGAGGGAAACAATTGGTCCAACCTCAGAGCACCCAGCTAATCTCTGGGAAAGTTCCTGGGATGTTGTAGCAGGAATAAGGTTTTCAAGCAAATGGACCCAAGAAGCAAGCAGGAGTAGCTATTCTAATATCTAATAAAATAGACGTTCAACCAAAATTATTTGAAAGGGATGAGGAAGGGGGGGATCCAAGATGGTGGTGCTAGGAGGCCATTGGGTCTGAGGAGTAGGACAGCAATGTTGGTACAGCAACTAAAAGACTGAACTCTGGGCCCTAAAACAACAGAGATCCTGTTTCCCAGGTGAGAGGAAACTCCACGGTGTGGGAGTCATTCAGGTCCACTCTCAGGTCACTCAGCGAGAACCCGGAAGATATCCTGGGTTGCAGGATACACCTTTGTGTCCTGATAACCTTTCCAGACTAAATTATGTTCTCCAGAGCACCAGAGACTGGGAGCCCCAGTCTAGAAAAGAAACAGGGAAGAAGAAAGCAGGACTGACCTCAGGTCACCCAGTCTATCCCTGGAAAGGTCCTGCAGACCAGTGGGTGCCCAGCTGTCAGGCCTGAGTGCGCCTCCAGCTGCTAGCCCTGCATGCCCTACACTCCATCACAGAACTGTGTGCCCCAGGACACTAGAGGCTGGGTTTCCCTGTCTGGAGAAACCCGCACAGGCATGGAAACAGCAGGTCCCAGATTAGAGAACTCAGCCAACTCCCCCCACAGACAACTACATCCACCATACACAGGAACATTCCTGGAAAAGTTCTCAGATTCTTTCCCAGTCACCTGCTTGGACCATCACTGGCAAGTTCCTACCCATTCTACATGCCACATCAAACACCACAGACTGAGTCTTCCTGTTGGGAGAAAACCCAAAGGTGGGGGAAATATCTGGCCCTACCTCAGGACACCTAGCTCCAGAAAAGTTTCTGATTATCCACAGGCTCCAGACTCTAGCCTCCTGCTGTACACATGAGAGTGGTGCTCACCTGCCACTGATTACCACTTCGGAACTGGGGCACAGAGCTCCAAACTCGGACCTACAGAAGCCTGGGTTCCTTGAGATAAACCCCCAGATACTGCTCCAAGGGAAAACCAGTTATCCCTAACTAAAGTGACCAAGCCACAGGGCACTCAGGTTACAGCAGCAGCTCACTAAATTTACAGCAAGAAACCCAGCAGCAGGGCCGCTGTCTCCAGAATTTCTCTGGGTGAGAGTATAGCCCCCTTTACTAATAAAGGAAACAATTATTACTCAGGTCAGTACACCTGAGATGAGCTGTGGCAATTCCTGAAAAACACCCGCCATTCAGTGACCATACCTAAAAAATGGAGGAGAGCTCCTTTGGGAAAAATCATCTTCCTGCCAAGGGGATTTGACCCACCATAGGATTCCAGGAAGTACCAGAAACTAACACCCAACACCTAAGATATCCCAATTTGTAGAGGCCAGTGTAAAAGCTCAACCAACAAAAGACAGAGCAATATGGCATCTCCAGAACCCAGTTCTCCAGGAGCAAGTGGCCCTGGATACCACAGCATGAAGACAATTTCAGGCCAATATCCCTTATGAACATTGATGCAAAAATACTCAACAAAATACTTTGCAAAGCCAATACAAAAACACATCAAAGATATCATCCACTACAACCAAGTAGGCTTCAGGCCAGGTATGCAGGGGTGGTTCAATATGCAAAAATCCATCCATATGATCCACCATATTAACAAATTGAAAGAAAAATAAACTCATGATAATCTCCTTAGTGCTGAAAAAGCATTTAAAAAAATCCAGTATCCATTCATGTTTCAAGTGTTGGAGAGATCAGGGATACAGGGCACATACCTAAACATAGTAAAGGCGATATACAGCCAACATCAAGCTAAATGGGAGAAACTTAAAGCAATCCCACAGATTCAGTGACAAGGCAAGGCTGCCCCTCTCTCCATATCTCTTCAACATAGTTCTCGAATTCCTTGCTAGAGTAATAAGACAATTAAAGAAGATCAAGGGGATATAAATGGGAAAGGAAGAAGTCAAAATATCACTATTTGCAGATGATATGATAGTATGCCTGAGTGACCCCAAAAATTCTACCAGGGAACCCCTAAAGCTGACAAACACTTTCAGCAATGTGGCTGGATACAAAATCAACTCTCAAAATAAGTAGCCCTCCTGTATACAAAAAGACAAAGCGCTGAGAAAGAAATTAGGTAAACAACACCCTTCACAATAGTCAAAAAGGACATAAAGTACCTTAGTGTGACCCTAACCAAGCAAGTCAAAGACTTGTATGAAAAAAAATTCAGGTCTCTAAAGAAAGAAATAGAAGAAGATATCAGAAGATGGAAAAATCTCATGCTCATGGCTTGGCAGGATTAACATAGTAAAAATGACCATCTTACCAAAAGCAATCTACAGATTCAATGCAATTCCCATCAAATTACCAACACAATTCTTTACAGACCTTGAAAGAAAAATTCCCAACTTCATATGGAATAACAAGAAACCCAGAATTGCTAAAACAATTTTCCATAATAAAATATCTTCTGGCAGTATCTCCATCCCTGATCTCAAGCTGTACTATAGACCAACAGTAATAAGAACTGCATGGTAGAGGCATAGACACCAACTAGTGGATCAACGGAATCGGATAGAAGTCCCAGAAATACACCCACACACTATGGACTCCTGATTTTTGACAAAGATGCCAAAAACATACAATGGAAAAAAGATAGCATCTTCAACAAAAGGTGCTGGTCTAACTGGATGTTTACATGTAGGAAAATGCAAATAGATCCATATTTATCACTCTGCACAAAACAAAAGTTCAGGTGGATCAAAGACCTCAGTATAAAACCAGACATACTAACCCTGTTAGAAGAAAAAGTGGGGAAGAGCCTTGAACTCATTGGAACAGGGGACAACTTCCTGAACAGAACTTCAACAGCACAGGCTCTAAGAGCATTAATCAATAAATGGGACCTCATGAAACTGAAAAACTTCTATAATTCAAAGGAAATTGTTGTCAAAACAAAATGACTGCCTGCAGATTGGGAAAGGATCTTCACCAACCCTATATCTGACAGAAGGTTAATATCCAGTGTTTATAAAGATTTCAAGAAGTTAAACAGCAACAAATCAAGTAACCCAAATTAAAAAATGGGGTATAGAGCTAAACAGAGAATTCTCAATAGAGGAATAAAGAATGGCACAGAAACACTTAAAGAAATGTTCAACATTCTTAGTCATCAGGGAAATGCAAATCAAAACTACCCTGAGATTTCACCTTACACCCATCAAAATGACTAAGACAAATAACTCAAGTGACAACTCATGCTGGATAGGATTTGGAGAAAGGGGAACCCTCTTTCATTGCTGGTGGGAATGTAAACTTATACAACCACTTTATAAATCAACCTGGCACTTTCTCAGACAATTAGAAATAGCGCCTCCTCAAGATCCAGCTATACCACTCCTAAGCATATATCCAAAAGGCGCTCAAGTATACAAGGACATCTGCTCAACTATGTTTGTAGTAGCTTTATTTGTAATAGCCAGAAGCTGGAAACTGCACAGATGCCCCTCAGTTGAGGAATGGATACAGAAACTGTGGTATATCTATACGATGGAATATTACCCATCAATAAAAAACAAGGAAAACGTGAAATTTGCAGGTAAATGCTGAGAAGTCGAAAAGATCATCCTGAGTGAGGTATCCCAGAAGCAGAAAGACTCACAGGGTATATACTCACTCATAAGTGGATAATAGATATAAAATATAGGATTAGAACACTAAAATCTGTACACCTAAGAAAGTTAATCAGGAAGGAATATGCTGGCTAAGATGCTCAAACCCCATGCAGAAAGTCAAAAAAGGGTGGTCATCAGAAGTGGGAGAGAACAGGGAACAGGACAGGAGCCTACCACAGAGCCTACCACAAAACCAAGGCTATACCCTGCAGGGTATCAAGGCAGATGCTGAGACTCATAGCCAAACTTTGGGCAGAGTGCAGGGAATTTTGAAAGAATTGGGAGATAGTAAAACCTGAGAGGACAGGAGCTCCACAAGGACAGTAACAGTTCCAAAATTCTGGGCACAGGGGTCTTTTTTTAAACTGATACACCAGCCAAGGACCACTCATGGAGATGGCCTGAAACCCCTGCACAAAAGGTAGACTATGGCAGTTCAGTATCCAAGTGGGCTTCATAGTAATGGGGACAGGGACTGTCTCTGACAGGAACTCATTGGCCTGCTCTTTGATCACCTCCCATTGAGGGGGGATCAGCCTTGCCAGGACAGAGAAGAAGACAATGCAGCCACTCCTAATGAGACCTGATAGACTAGGATCAGAGTGAAGGGGAGGAGGAACTCCTTGTCAGTGGACTGGGAAAGGGACAGGGGGTGGGAAAGATGGAGGGTGGGATCAGGAGGGGAGGAAGGAGGGAGGTATAGAGGGGATACAAAGTGAATAAACTGTTATTAATAAAAATTTAAAAAGAACACAATAAAATGTTGAAAGATTTTTTAAAAACTATGCCGTTTCACATACTTTTAAACTTTAAAAATATTGCCTGATATTAGTTATTGCTCCTAAATAAAAATAAATAAATAAATTGATAGATAAATAGATAAATAAATAAATAAAAATGAGGAAGGATACTTCATACTCATCAAAGGAAAATTCCACCAAGATGGCATCTGTATTCTGAGCAACAATGCCCCAAATACAAGGACACCCACATTTGTAAAAGAAACATTAATAAAACTTAACATATCAATCACCATACATTAATAGTGGGAGAGGTCAACATGTCACTATCATCAAGGGACAGAGCAATGGAAAAGGACTTAAACTGAGGAATAATGACACAAATGGATGCCATGAATCAAATGAACCTAACAGATATCTAGAATTTTTTTTTAACCCAAACAGAAAAGAATCTATCTTCTTTTCAGCCCCTCATGGACCCTTCTCCAAAACTGAACATACAGTAGGTCACAAACCAGGTCTCAACAGATACAATAAGATTGAAATAATATCTTGTATCCTATCAGACCATGATGGACTAAAGATGGACCTCAACAATAACAGAAATAACAAAAAAAGCCTACACACACGTGGGAACTGAACAACTCCTACTCAATGGAATCTAGGTCAGGGAAGAAATAAAGAAAGTACTTCTTACAATTCAATGAAAATGAAAGTACATCATACCCAAACTGCAATGAAAGCAGTCCTAAGAGGAGTTTTAATAGTACTAAAGGCCTTCATAAGCTACTGGAGACATCCCATACAAGCAACTGAATGGCACACTGGAAAGCCCTAGAAAAGAAGCAGACACACTCAACAGGAGTAGACTACTAGGACTAACCAAACTCAGGGCTGAAATCAAAAAATTAGAAACAAAGAGAATAATTCAAAGAATCAACAAAACCAAGAGCTAGTTCTTTGAAAAAATCAAATACATAGACAAACTCTTAGTCAAACTAAGTAAATGGCAGAAAGACACTATCCAAATCAACAGTCTGAAAGGAAGAGAGAGAGAGATAACAGACACTGAGAAAATCCAAAGAACCATTAGATCTTATGTCAAAAAACTATATGTCGCAAAATTTAAAAATCTAAATAAAATATACAATTATCTTGTTAGATTCCACTTACCAAAGTTGAATCAAAAATCAGGTAAAGATATTAAATAGTCTTTTACTGCCTAAGCGAATAGAAGCAGCCATCTAAATACTTACAGCCAAAAAAAAAAAAAAAAAAAAAAAAAAAAAAGCCAAGAGTGAGATGATTTCAGAGCAGAATTCTACAAGACCAACAATGAAGAGTCAATATCGATATTCTTCAAATTATTCCACAAAATAGAAATGGGCAAAACATGACCAAACTCCTTTTGTAAGACCACAGTCACCTTGATAAATCCTGAAAGACCCCCAAAGAAGAACTTCAGACCATTCTCTTTTATGAACAATGATACAAAAATACTGAATAAAATAATGGGAAACCAAATCCAAGAACATATCAAAGATATCATCAACCATTATCAAGTAGGCTTCATCCCAGGCATGCAGGGATAGTTCAATATAGGAAATCTTAATCCGTCATATAAACAAATTGAAAAAAAAAAAGAATCATTTCCTGAGATGCTGAAAAAACATTTGACAATATCCAGCAGTTATTCTTGTTTAAAGTCTTGGAGAGACTGGGGACAGAGGCACAGATCTAAAAATAGTAAAGACAATGTACAGCAATCATATAGCTAACATCAAACTAAATGAAAAGAAAGTTAAATCAATTCCACTGAACTCAGGGACAAGACAAGGCCACATACTTTCTCCAAATCTCTTCAGTACAGTACGCAAAGTCCTATCTAGGGAAATAAGACAACTAAAGGAGATCAAGGGGATACAAGTTGATAAGGAAGAAGTCAAAGTATTTATATTCACATATATGACAGTATATAAAAGTGACCCCAAATATTCTACTGTAGGGAACTCCTACAGTTGAAAAACACTTTATCAAAGTGGTTGGATATAAAGTTAACTAAAAAAAAATCAGTAGCACTCCTGTATGCAAAAGACAAATGGACTGAGAAAGAATTAGGAGAACAACACCCTTCACAATAGGAAGGAAAAAAAAAAAAACATAATGTACCTTGGAGTTATCCTCAACAAGCAAGTGAAAAACCTGCATGAAAAAAGAAACTTTAAGCCTCTGAAGAAAGAAATTGAAAAAGAGACCAGAAGATAGAAATATCTCTCATGCTGATGGGTCAGAAGGATCAACATAGTAAAAATTGCTATCATACCAAAACAATCTATAGATTAAATGATATTCCCATCAAAATTATCAACACAATTCCTTAAGGAATTTGAAAAAAAAATCTCAGCTTCATATGGAAAAATAAAAAAGCCAGAATAGCTAAAACAATCCTGTACTATAGCAGATCTTCAGTAGGTATCACCATCCCTGATCTCAAGCTCTACTATAAATCAATAGTAATAAAAAAAACTGCACGGTACTGAAATAAAAACAGAATGGTGTATGAATGGAATTGAAGTGAAGACCCATAAATAAACCCACACACCTATGGACACTTGATTTTTGACAAAGAAGCCAAAACCATGCAAAGGAAAAAGGACAACATCTTCAACAAATGGTGGTGGTCTAACTGGAAGTCTACATGTAGAAAAATGAAAATAGATCCATATTTATGACCCTGCATCAAACTACAGTCCAAGTTGTTCAATGACCTCAACATAAAACCAGATACACTAAATCTGTTAGAAGAAAGTGGGAAAGAGTCTTGATCTCATTGGCATAGATGATAAATTCCTCAACAGAACACCAAGAACACTGGCTCTAAGATCAGAATTAATGAATAGGATCTCATGAAACAAAAAAAGCTTCTATGAAGCAAAGAACTCTGTCAATAGAATAAAATGGCCACCTACAGCCTGGCAAAAGATCTTCACCAACCCCACATACAACTAAAAGAGCTAATAAACAATATATATAAAGTGCTAAAGAAATTAAACTCCAATAATCCAAATAAT
>JAEOAE010003157.1:0-149831 GCA_036365155.1 Meriones psammophilus
TACAAGTAATATTAACATGTAAGTAGATACATGCCATATTTGTATTATTGACCTGTGTTACTATACTCAGACTGACTTTTTTCTAGTTTACCTGTAGATATGCATTTACTTTCAAATTTCATAATTTACTTTATAAAATGACTGAGTAATATCTTGTGTAAATATCTACACTTTATTTACCTATTCTTCTGTTGATGGACATTTGGGTTATATCAAATTTCTGGAAATGTTGGTTAGACATGTTTGCACAAATATCTCCATTTTAGGATGAAACATTATTGGGATATATGTCCAAGAATGATAGAGCTGGTTCTTGAGGCATAGAAATTCCCATCTTGCTGAGGAACAGCCATAAGAATGTCCTTAGTAGTTAAACATGTTTGTACTCCTACTAGCAATGTCTGAATATTCTTAGACATTGTGACTCTCTTTAGACTATATCTCAAACCAATTTTGATTTCCATTTCCCTGATGACTATGGATCTTGAACATATTTTTAAATGTTTCTCAGCCATTTGAATTTTTTTTAAGAATTCTCTATTTAGAACTGTATATCTGTATTCTTTTGATTATATAGTTTCTTTTTTTTTCCTTCATTTTATTTTTCTCATTAGTTACATTTTGTTAATTCTGTATCCCAGCTGTATCCCTCATTCCCTCCCCAATCCCACCCTCCCTCCCTCATCTCCTCCCTGTCCCTTTCCAAGTCCACTAATAGGGGAGGACCTCCTCCCCTTTCATATGACTCGCTTTTGTCAGGTATTTTCCAGACTGGCTGCAAAGTCCTCCTCTGTGGCCTAACAGTACTGCTCCTCCCTTGGGAGGTTGGGAGGTCAAAGAGCCAGTCATTGAGTTCATGTTAGAAATAGTCCTTGTTCCCCTTACTGTGGGAAACCAATTGATTACTGAGCTATCACGGGTCACATCTGAGCAGAGGTTCTAGATTTTATCCTCTCATGGACTTTGGTTGAGTGTCCATCTCAGAAAAGACCCTGTGCCCAGATACGTTTGGTCCTTGTGGAGTTCCTATCCTCTCCACATCAAACTCCCCTTCTTTCATATGATTCCCTGCACTTTGCGAAGGTTTGGTTGTGAGTCTTAGTATCTATTTTGGAGTACTGCTAGGTAGAGTCTTTCAGATGCTTTCTGCGGTAGACTCCCGCCACACGTTCAATGCACATCCCATTTGTCTTTCTAAATGAGGATAGATCATCATACCCCATGTCTGCTTTCTTGATTATCTTCTTTAGATTTCATTATGTTTATCCTATCTTTTAGGTCTATATAAGCGAGTATATTCCATGTTTGTCTTTCTCCTTCTGGGATACTTCACTCAGAATGATCTTTTCTAGATCCCACCATTTGCCTGCAAATTTCATGATTTCCTCCTTTTTGATTGCTGAGTAGTATTCCATTGTGTAGAAATACCACAATTTCTGTATCCATTCCTCCGTTGATGGACATCTGGGTTGTTTCAGGTTCTGGCTATTACAAATAAAGCTGCTACAAACATGGTTGAGCAAATGTCCTTATTGTGTACTTGAGCAAACTTTGGGTATATGCCTAGCAGTGGTATAGCTGGATCTTGAGGAAGCACTATTCCTAATTGTCTGAGAAAGCGCCAGATTGACTTCCAAAGTGGTTGTACCAGATTACATTCCCACCAGCAATGGAGGAGGGTTCCCCTTTCTCCACAACCTCTCCAACATGTGTTGTCATTTGTGTTTTTCATCTTGGCCATTCTGATGGGTGTAAGGTGAAATCTTAGGGTCGTTTTGATTTGCATTTCCTAATGGCTAATGACGTTGAGCATTTCTTTAAGTGTTTCTCTGCCATTCTATATTCCTCTACAGAGAATTCTCTGTTTAGCTCCGTTCCCCATTTTTTAATTTGTTTACTTGTTTTGCTGCTTTTCAGCTTCTTTAGTTCTTTATATATACTGGATATTAGCCCTCTGTCAGATAGAGGGTTGGTGAAGATTCTTTCCCAATCTGTAGGCAGTCGTTTTGTTTTGATGACGGTGTCCTTTGCTTTACAGAAGCTTTTCAGTTTCATGAGGTCCCATTTATTGATTGTTGCTCTTAAAGCCTGTGCTGTTGGAGTTCTGTTCAGGAAGTTGTCTCCTGTGCCAATGAGCCTTTCTGTATACCAAAGACAAAAGGCGAGAAAGAAATTAGGGAAACAACACCCTTCACAATAGCCACTAATAACATAAAGTACCTTGGGGTGACACTAACCAAGCAAGTGAAAGACCTGTTTGAGAAAAACTTCAAGTCTCTGAAGAAAGAAATTGAAGAAGATCTCAGAAGATGGAAAGATCTCCCGTGCTCATGGATTGGTAGGATTAACATTGTGAAAATGGCCATCCTGCCAAAAGCAATCTACAGATTTAATGCAATTCCCATCAAAATACCAACTCAATTCTTTTCAGACCTTGAAAAAGATTCTCAGCTTCATATGGAGAAACAAAAACCTAGAATCTCCAAAACAACCCTATACAACAACAGATCATCTGGAGGTATCTCCATTCCAGATCTCATGCTGTACTACAGAGCAATAGTAATAAAAACTGCATGGTATTGGCATCAAACAGAAAGGAGGATCAATGGAACCAATTGAAGACCCAGAAATAAACGCGTACCTATGAATACTCAATTTTTGACAAAGCAGCCAAAACCACTCAATGGAAAAAGATAGCATCTTCAACAGATGGTGCTGGTCTAATTGGATGTCTACATGCAGAAAAATGAAAATAGATCCACATTTATCACCCTGCACAAAACTAAAGTCCAAGTGGATCAAAGACCTAAACATAAAACCAGATACGCTAAATCTGTTAGAAGAAAAAGTAGGGAACAGCCTAGAACTCATTGGCACAGGAGACAACTTCCTGAACAGAACTCCAACAGCACAGGCTTTAAGAGCAACAATCGATTATATAGTTTCTTGATATTTAATTTTTTTACTTATTAATACATTTGAGAATTAGCTTTATTTTGGTGTGTAGTTGGTAAAAGTATTTTAGCTTTCTGTATGCAGCTACATTGTCAGAATGATGGTGTCCTTTGTCATACAGAAAACTTTCAGTTTTCTGCTGTATTTTTGAGGATTGTTTATCTTTATGTCTGGGCAAGGGCTAGGAAGATCTCCACTGCTCATAGATAACTAGGATTAATAGACTAAATCTCTCCATCCTAAGAAAGACAATCAACACATTCAGTGTAATTCCTATCAAAATCTCAGACAATTCTTGTCAGATGATGAAATTACAATTTTTAGCTTCAAACAAACCATGACAGCTAAAACAACCCTAAATAAGAACTGGGAGAGGGATCACCCATCCAAAGATTAAATTGAACTGCAAAACTATAGTAGTATATAACAACACGGTATTGGCAGAGTTAACAAACACTTTGGTTAATGATGACATCAAACATAAAGGCAGAAATCCACATACCTATGAACACCCAAAATTTTTAAATTAATAAATCTTAAAATAAACACTGAGAAAATGAAAGCATGTTCAAAATATTGTGGTGCTAAACCTGTATGTATGCATGTAAAATAATTCAAGTAGATCCCTATTTATCACTCTGCACAAAACTCAAAATTAGATTGAAGACCTCAGTAAAATTAAGAGTACCTGATGGATGAGAAGTTAAGGAATAGCCTTGAACTCACTTGCTGAGAAAAAAAAAAAAGACTTGCTAAACACAGGTGCATTTGTTCTAATCCTGATAGAGTAGTTTTCATGTTTTAGACTGTGTTGGTGAGGCTTATCATTTGAATTTTTGTTTGACCTTTTCAGGTTTTTTTTTTAATTTCTAGGTCTATCTCAGTTTTTTATTTTATTGATTAATTTTCTAATATGATGTCTTCAACTGCCTTCAGCAGTTTATTTCACTGTTTGTGTTCATAGCCATCATTGAGAATTTATCCATATCCTCTGTAAGATCCTTGATTTATTTATGTTTTGAGGTCATTGTGTTGGTATGTGGCTATATTGAATTTCTCAGGGTATGCTCTAGGAGGGTTGTTGTGATTTGGTGTCTTGATTGTTAATGATTTTGGTTTCTTACTGGTGTCTAGGTATCTGGGTTTGAGATGATTGTGTTTCTAGCTATTGCTCTCTGGACTTGTTAATTTTAGGTTTGTGATGTTGAATTTCTTCACTTCTGTTCCCCTCTCTGGATCTTAGGAAACTGTGCTGGCTGTGTATTGTCTTGTAGAGAGTATTTCTGATTATGTGTCTTGATAGGTCATTAGGGATACTAGACAAAGACTGTTTTTAGGTGTTGGTGATTACACTAAAAAATAATGTTGAATAACGATAGACATTACCTCAGACTAAAGGGCTGGAAAAAGTTTTCCAATCAAACAAACCCAAGAAGCAAGATGGAGTGGCCATTTTGTATCTCATAAAACAGACTTTCAAACAAAAGTAATCAAAAGAGGACACTTCATACTCATCAAAGGAAAAATCCACTCCAACAACCACTCAATTATGAACATCTATGACCCAAATGCAAGGTCATCCTCATTCATAAAATAAATATTACAAAAGCTTAGATCACACATTGAATCCTGCATATGAATAGTAAGAGAATTCAACACCCACTTTCTCCAAGACAGTTTATCAAGACAGAGACTAAATAAGGAGATAGGAAACTAACAGACATCTTGAATCAAATGGGCCTAACAGATATCTACAGAACACTTCTCTGCAGCTCATGGAACCATCTCCAAAACTGACCATATATTCAGTCATAAAGCAAGCCTCAGCAGATATAAGAAAATCAAAATAACCCCCTAAATCTTATCAGACAACCATGGATCAAAGTTGGACTTCAACAACAAGAAAAAGAACAAAATGCCTATAAACTCTTGGAAACTGAACAACCACTGGGTCCACCACTGGGTCAGAGAAGAAACAAAAAAGAAATTAAATACTTTCTAGTTGTCAATGAAAATGAAGGTGCAACATCCCCCAACTTATAGGACACAAAGAAAGTGATGCTAAGAGAAAAGCTCTTAGTATTTTTAGAAAATAAAGTGCTTACCTAAAACAATTGGAGAGATCCCATACTAGTAATTTAGCAGCACACTTGAAAGGTCTCAAACAGAAGGAAGCAAACACAGCAACTAGGAGTAGATGACAGGAAATATTCAAACTCAGGGCTGAAATTACTAAATTGGAAACAAAGAGACTGATACAAAGAATCAATAAAACCAACAACTGGTTCTTGAAGAAAATCAACAAGATAGACAAGCACTTATCCAAACTAACTGCAAGGCAGAGGAAGAGTTCCAAAACAACATCAAAAACAAACATGGGGACATAACAACAGACAAAGAGGAAATAAGCCCCCTAAAATATCATTAGGTCATAATTCAAAAGCCTGCATTCCACAAAATTAAAAAAGTCTAAAGTAAAAGGACAATTTTGTGGATAGATTTCACTGACCAAAACAACATAAAAATCAGGAAAAAGTTTAAACAATACAATAACCATTAAGGAAATAGGAGTCAATAAAAATCTCCCAACCAAAAAAAGATGGCTGTAGTTGTTGGGAGCCGCGTGATAGTCTTGCTGGCAGAAATGCACGTGGACACAGGAATCCTCCCGCAATGAAACCTTTATTACAGTCATGCGATGGAAAAAGGAGAGGAGAGAGAGAGCCCAGATGTGGCGCTGTTTATATAAGCCTGGGTCGCACCTGAGTGACGTGTGAA
The DNA here is from genome assembly GCA_036365155.1 of Meriones psammophilus. Classification (NCBI taxonomy): domain Eukaryota; kingdom Metazoa; phylum Chordata; class Mammalia; order Rodentia; family Muridae; genus Meriones; species Meriones psammophilus. Next base: position 5,734 of record JAEOAE010003157.1, read on the forward strand.
TACCCTGATTGGCTGCTCACTCTTACCCGGCGTGCTTAGCGTGCTTACACAATCCTTAGCATGCTTACACAATCCGCGCATGCGCACTGGAGGTTTACAGTTTTGAGGGCGAGATGTCAGCGCCACCTAGTGGCGTCTGAGTCTCGGCTCTCCACATCCCCCTTTTGTTTTAAATAAATGAAAACTGCCTTAAAGCCTATAAGCACGGTACAAGAGGGCCCTAAGCTCGATCAAGCGAACTCCTTCTTTGGGGAGTAAGCGATCAAGAGCTTTAGATTACTCCCTTACCCCACCAGGTGCAATGGAAACAGGTCCTCTGGGTGCAGGGGCTAAGGGAGAAGATTAAAGAAGGAGGTGACACCCATTCCCGTGCAATGGAATAAAATTCCAGGGAGTGCAAGGGCTGTCATTTTCCTATTTAGGTACCATAACCGCTTAGGCAAAGGCAAACATTGAGACTTGGATCACTCATCGACTCAGTGCAATGGGTAAAACCCCTGAGGTACATCGACTGAGTGTCACAGTCTGTTTTAATTTTTTAACATGGATAACCAAATTTTTTGGGAGATGATCCTTGTTCCAAGGGTGCTAGTGCTTGCGTGATTGCGACCTAGTCATGTTTGTTTTGGGTATTGAGTTTGCAGAACAACCAGAGTAAAAAACACTAAGCCACGACATAGCGCTGCACCAAACATTCCAACCCCCACCCAATCTTAAAGTAAGAAAAGGCAGAAGAATCCCAGGGTAAAGCCAGTCTGTGGGCAATGAATCCACTTGAGTAGAATTAGTGGTCCTCCTCTCCGCCCTTGACTCTTTAAGCAGTAGCAGGTGTATCTGTTGAAAGATTATCTTCAGCTGTCACGAGCTTTCGCGTGAGGCGCTCTGGTACCCAGAATGGATTGTTTTCTTCCTGTGGGAAAACACAGACAGCTCCCCTGGATCTTGTTAAGATAGGATCCGGGCCTTTCCACTGACCAGTTAAGACATCTTTCCATTTAATCATTTCCTTGGGCCAATTAGGCCCTGAGCAGTGGCGATCAGCAGCTGAATGGCCTTGACTGTCCAAATTTAAAAAACTGAGTGTGAAGAGTGCCAAGGAAACGGTCACTCGTGGCACTGAGGGCAGAGTCTCCTCGACTCCTCCCTTTTGTTTTATTAAGTAAGATTTTAGGGAGCGATGAGCACGTTCAATAATACCCTGACTTTGAGGGTTATATGGGAGACCCGTTAGATGGGTCACTTTTATTTGAAGACAAAACTGTCCAAATTTTTGAGAAGTATAGGCCGGCCCATTGTCAGTTTTTAGAATTTTGGGCTTTCCCCAGGCACTCCATGTCTCTAGGCAATGTTGAATAACATGGGCTGCCTTTTCTCCAGTCAGGGGAGAAGCAAACATAACTCCAGAGCAAGTATCAATGGAAACATGTAAATATTGAAGTTTACCAAAAAATGAAATGTGAGTAACATCCATCTGCCACACTTGTAACGGACGGATTCCTCTGGGATTAATCCCAACATGAGGCATAGGTAAGAACTGACAACAATTTTGACATTGGGTTACAATATCTCTAGCTTCCTTTCTAGTTATGTCAAATCGATGATGCAGTGTTTCAGCTGTCACATGAAATTTCTTATGAAACTCTTTAGCCAATTCCAAATTTGAAAAGAGGGCAAATGCAATCATCTTTGTGGCTCGATCTGCCAGGTCATTTCCATGGGACATGGGTCCCGGTAGACCTGAGTGAGCCCTAATATGTGTAATAAAAACAGGGGATTTTCTGATAATTAAGGCAAACTGAATTTTTTGAAAAATTTTTGCAAGCTTGCTAGATGCCTTGATCAATCCAGCAGCCTCTAAGATTTTGGTTGCATTTACCACATAACTAGAATCAGAAACAATATTTAAAGGACCTGGAAATTTTGTCAAAACTTCTAACACTACTAAACATTCCACAATTTGAGGTGAAGTCTCATGATATTGCTTAGAAACAACTTTATTATTAACCACATAAGCTCCTACTCCTGTTTTTGACCCATCTGTATAAACTACCAGTCCATCCCGAAGTGGTTTCTGGGACGTTACATGCGGGAAGACTACCTCTTGAGTTAAAGCAAATTGCAAAACAGGGTGTCGAGGGTAATGATTATCAATCAAGCCACTAAAGGAGGTAACTAGCACCTCCCAAGTATCAGAGGTAGCAGTCAATACCTGAACCTCATGAGCTGTATAAGGCACTATTAAGAACTTTGGCTCCTTCCCAAAGTATGTAATGGCGGCTTTTAACCCACGAAGTGCAAGTTGAGCAACTGCATCTGGATACCATTCAATAAATTTTTGCAGGAGAAGCATTGGGATGAACCCACAATAAGGGTCCATCTTGCCATAATACAGCAGTTGGTAAATGTTTAGTTTTAATGACACACAGGTCAAAGGTCTTAGTTTCATCTACACGTTTTAATTGGGCATCTTGTAAAGCGTCTTCTACCACTTGCAGGGCATGGCTTGCAGCCGGTGTTAAGGCTCTGGGTGAAAAAATATGAGCATCCCCTTCCAAAATATCAAATAGGGGTTTTAATTCAGCAGAAGGAATCTTTAAAAATGGCCTAAGCCAATTTATATCACCTAATAATTTTTGAAAATCATTTAAGGTATGTAAATGATCCCTGCGAATATCTATTTTCTGAGGAACTATTCGTTCCGGATAAATAGCAGTCCCTAGAAAGGAACCAACTTCTGAAATTTGGACCTTTTCAGTGGCAATATGCAATCCCCATTGTTGCAGGGTTTTTTGCAACAAAGGATACGCATCTTGCAAAATGGCTAACTCCTCATGGCACAAGAGAATATCATCCATATAGTGAATTAGTAACAAGGAAGGAAATTGCTGACTAACTGGTTCAAGAGCCATCTGCACATACAATTGACACATGGTGGGGCTATTAGCCATGCCTTGAGGTAAAACTATCCATTGATATCTTTTGTCTGGCTCATGGTGATTAACAGCAGGTAGGGTAAAGGCAAATCTCTGTCTGTCTCGTGGGCACAATGGAATGGAGGAAAAACAATCCTTGATGTCTATTATTATAATTCTCCATTGCTTAGGCAGGGCTGAAAGCAGAGGCAAGCCTCCTTGCACTGTTCCAAATAATCGCATCTGTGCATTAATAGCCCTCAAATCATGGAGAAGCCTCAATTTTCCTGATTTCTTTTTTTATAACAAAAATGGGTGTATTCCAGGGGGAAGTAGATGGTTCCAAATGACCAAGATGTACCTGTTCTTTAACCAGCCTTGTAGCGGCTTCCAGCTTTTCAGAGGAAAGGGGCCATTGAGGAACCCATATGGCTTCCTCTGTGAGCCAAGATATGGGCATGGAACCCTCAATGGCAGCTAATGAAAACCCAGGCCTTGTTTCCCTGTATTACTTTCCTGTGAAATCAGGTGTAATCTCCCTTGTTCCTGTTTACCAAGGCCTTTTCCTTCCTTATAACCCATCCTTTTCATTATATCAACCGCTTATTGAGAGTACTCATTGGTCAATGCCAATCCTAAATCCTACAAAATATCTCTTCCCCAGAGATTGACAGGAAGAAGAAGAACATATGGTATGAAACTTCCTGTTTGAACTTCCGGTGCTTGCCACATCAAAGAACGTGAACTGGCCACAGGGCTGGCCTCATATCCAAACCCTTGTAAGGAGTGGGATGATTGTGTAACAGGCAACGCCTTAGGCCACCAGGTGGAAGAGATAATGCTTTTATCAGCCCCTGTGTCCAAAATACCAGTAAAACTTTTTCCTTCTATTTGTATTTGTAGGGTAGGTCTAGTCTTAAGATCAACTACCAAATGAGCAAAATCTGTTCCTGTGGAACCGAGTCCTTTTGTGCCGCTTGGTGTTCCGGTAGATGGAAAACAGTCATGAAGGCTTGGGAGGAGGACTAATTGAGCAATCCTATCTCCAGGAGAAATAGAAAATATGCCTTCAGGGCAGGAACAAAGCACCTGGAGCTGTCCCGTAAAATCCTGATCTAATATTCCAGGATGGACCATAAGTCCTTTTAAAGTGAGAGAGGAGTGACCCAAAATAAGACCGATACTTCCTTCAGGCAGGGGGCCTTCAAACTCCACTGGGACAGGTTGCACCCCCATGTGTGGCATTAATAAGAATTGGGAGGTGGAATGGAGGTCCAGGCCTGCTGATCCTCTTGTTGCTCTACAGCTGGATAAACCCTCCTGTTGTCTGCCTGTGTCCCATATGTTTTGGGGCCCTGAGACTTGGGGCCCTGAAATCCATTTTTTGGAATATTTTCATCCCTCTCATTAGGGGGGGGGTTCATGCTGGATAAGTTTTCCCTGAATATCTCTAACTGAACGGCATTCATTCGCCCAGTGATTGCCTTTTCTACACTTAGGGCAAAGTCCAGGAACTTTCTTTTGCACAGACACACGACAGTCTCTTTTTCAATGACCCATTTTGACACAATTAAAACAAACTTTATTGTTTCCAGAACTTGGGCAGTTCTTGCTTTGTATTATGGCTGCCGCCAGGCCGGCATTGATAAGCGGGCCTCCGAGTCCTCGGCAGACTTTTATCCAATCTGTTAGCCCTTTGTTCCTTCTAGGAGTAATGACTGTCTTACATTCTGGGGAAGCATTTTCATATACCAGCTGTTCTATCATTGGCCTAACTCGCTCCGGATCTCCAAATATTCTACCTGCTGCTTCTGTCATTCTGGCCACAAAATCTGTGAATGACTCCTGAGGGCCTTGTATAAACTTTGTCAGGTGTCCTCCAGCCTCGCCCTTCTTTGAAAGGGCTTTCCATACTTTAATAGCGGCAGCAGAAATCTGACCATATGCCCCCCAATCATAATTTGTCTGATTATGAACAAACTGGCCTTGCCCCGTTAGCAAATCAAAGGTCCATTGCCGCTGATTGTCCTCTGCATGGGCATTGGCCCTTGCCTGAGTTTGGGAAGCATCATACCACGAGGCTTTCCATTCTAAGTACTGTCCCATACTAGGGAGAGCAGCTTTTATGGTATTTTGCCAGTCATTTGGGGTCATGGCCACGCTAGCAAGTCTTTCAAGCTGCATGATCGTAAAATTAGCATCATTTGTTAACTGATTCAGCAAGTTCTTTAACAAGGGGATATTCTACCGGTGCATGAACATGGTTTCCTTCCGCAGCCTCAAATACAGGGAAGGCCTGCAAAAGCTTCCTTTTATCCCTTTTTGAAAAGAAGGAATCTAAACCGTGTCTCTCAACCTAAGGCAGAAGAGCATCAGGGGTTAATGAGAAAGCCCCGCGAATTTTAGCTCCTCCCCTCTTTTGTTCTAGATCTAGTATTAACAGCGGCTCCTCAGGGTGGCGCCTCTCTTCCTCATAGCGAGCTGCTTCTTCCTCTAAATCTGACCCTTCGGAGAAATTTAGCTGCTCAGATTCAGAACTATCAAGTCCCAAAGCCTCCAATTCTTTTATCGGATAAAGAGGCCTTTTATTTTTTTGGATTTTTACTCCCCTTTTCACCTTTCTCTCCCAAGGCATCCTTTCCCTTACTTCTCGCTCCTGCGGTTTTAGGATCCACAGAAGGGCCTTTTTTCTTAAAAACGTCTTTTTCTTTTTCCTTAAGGGCCCCCAACCTTTTATCCCGTTCTGTTTCTGACATGCTGTCTTGTAATTCCTCTAACACCCCTTGGCCAGCTGCTACAGATGAGTGGCATTTTTCATCTTCTAAGCAAGATTTTACTAAAATCCACAATGACCTAGCTCCAGCTTTTAGGTTTCCATTTTCTTCTGCTCTCCGTAAATCAGCTTCTAGCTTATTCCAGGAAGCAAGCGTCAGCGACCCTGAACATGCAAACCAGGGAGCGATGCGATCAATTTCCATAATAAACCTTTTTAACGTTCTTTTTGAAAGCTTCAATTCATGTTGTTTTAAAAGCGACTGAAGTGTTGTGATCACCGAATGTGAAGCTCCCATGCTGCTCCCTTATCTATGAGAGAAACTGACACAGGGAGGGGCACCACGGCTTATGTACGTCCACCCAACGGCACACCAAAAAGGGAGGGGAGGACACTGCGGCTTATATACGTCCGTCTAACGATGTCCCACGGAGAAAAAACACTTTAGCACCAGTCTTTATGGAAGCAAAATGAATACCAAAAGAAAAATCGCTAAGGCCATCAAAACAAATTTAAGAGCAACTGGGACTAATAAATGGGGCAGTATCTCTTTAAGACCGAGCAAGTCTCAGAATGTACCTTTTGTACTGCAGTTCTGAATCCGCCCTGCGAGCGGCGGGGGTCTCCTCACAGGGCCGGAGATCAAAGGCTGCCCGGCGTCCCGGGGTTTTGGGACCAGCTGTGATCCCGCGCAATTGTCTCGCCAGCAAGAACGCACACGCAGACACCAGGATCCTTCTGCAGTAAAACTTTTATTACAATGAAAAGAGGAAGACGATAACCGCCAGAATGGTGCTGCTTAAATACACCCTATGGCGGCATGTATTCCGCTGGTTGGCTGCTTGCCCATTGCCCCGTGTGACGCCCCAGACTGGGCAGTAATGCCCCCGGGCTGGACAGTGGCTTGGCGCGCTTTTGCAACTTGCACACGCACTCTATTATTGTTCATTAGGGCCAGAGCCGGATGTTGGTGCCATCTTGTAATGGCGATTGCACTCTCTTGGCTCTCCACAGGTGTCCACCAGGGCACTTCCTCTCCTGTTCCTCCCTCTGCCGCTCAAAACCCAGGAGCCCGGTGGGAGACCTCTGTCTTCTACCATCAGGCGAGGTTTCGGGGACAGTCCCTAGGGCGAGAACCCCAAAGGCAAGGTCCTCCATCCTGGCCGACCCAAACGCCCCTCCCCACCTACCTCCCTCTCTGCCCCAAGCTCACTCACATCCTTGTCTTCTGGTCTCCTCACAGTTGGGCCTGAAGGATCTATACCTGTGACAGTCCACAGGGATGTCACCCCTAAGGTCCATGTCCCCAACCCACCCAGATGTCTAGAGGGAGATATTCGAATCTTCCTAGGAAGGGGTCTGGGGGTGCTGGGGGCTCCATTTATCCCAAACACTACAGATGGGGTCCAGAATCCTTTACCCAAAGGATGCTCAGGGCTTGAGAAAGGGTGGTGTGTGACACTCTCTGGGGAAGGTGAATGGCACCTGCTAGAGCCCCACCCCTGCCCCAATCACCCATATATGGCTATGTCACTTTAAAGGGCCAGGCCCAGAACCTAGGCTGCTGCAACACAGTCGTCTGGTTCTGTGAGGGCACAGGCCCTAGAAAACAGCAGGAGGAGTCTGAGGGCTGGATCCCTGGTGGAGCTGCTCGACTGCCTTTTCAGGATCAGGTCCAGAAAACCATTCCAGTGGTCGCAAACTTTAGATAAAGGGCCAGAAATAGTGGTGGGCAAATAGGGGATCATCTGCTCCACGAAGTTCACGCCATCATTGCTGAGAAATGGGGATACCATGCAGGAAGGCTAGCTTCCTTTCGCTCTGAGGAAGGACCACAGCAGGAGGAAGGCTTGAAGTTTGCAAACCCTGAGGGGCACCAACGACCCCTTCCCCTATACTGAAGAGGGAAGCAGGCACGAAACGTGTTCCTCAGTGACCCAACAGGAACATTCGCCCAGGCCGCAACCGCGGTGGATGGGGGGTGGGAGTGGACCAGAAAGCTCCCCCACCACACAGCGGCCCTGATTACCTTGGTCTCACAGTGGGGAACAGGCCAGAAACGTGTCAGTGAGCACACCATATGTCTCCAGCAGAGGCCCAGGCGACCACCGTTGGCTTCCAAGAGACCTAAGCCTTTGGAGGTCTGGAAGCAGAACAACAGACTCCTCTCTCCAGCTCCTCTGGACGAGCTGGTCTGTCCAGGTCGCTGTTGCTGCTGGCGTCTGGTTACCTGGCAACCAGTGTTCTGAGTTCCAACCAGAACAATGCTGAGGGAGCATGGTCACTTCCTGAAGTCACCTGCCCAAGCCTCGCCCTCATGGGCTCTCCCTGGGGGCCACCAGCCCTGCAGGCTCTGCTGATTAAACCATCAACAATTCCAGAGAGAAATGATGGAGAAGTTGCCTCCCATCACCACTAGAGGGCAGAGAAGCACATGAGAGGGTGCAAGGATGAAAAGAACAGCAGCAGCATAGAGGGATGGCTATCATCCCTCTTTATTCTTTTATTATCATCATCATCATCATCATCATCATCATCATCATCATCATTCCTTTCTTCTTCCCTAGTATACTGCAAACAAATTCACCTTCTTTCATTTACCCTACTGAACTAAAATGTTCTCACCTCTCAGCCTTTGAATATGTATGTTCTTTATCCTTTCTGGGGTGTTAGGTACCTCTTGCTTTCCTTTAGGTTTCATAGTGGAATTTATGTGATGTATACATTTCTATGCATGGTCTATGGGTTTGTTTATGGTGGATTACCCCACAAGACTGTAAGCTTATAGAGAAAGAGTAGTGTTTACATCAATCATTTTTGTGTGTTCAGGACTTAGCACAGTATTGGGTACCTAATTCACAGTAACTATCTGTGGAAGGACAATTAACCTTTTAAACAGTAAATTCCTTTAACAAAGTCTTCATAATCTGATAGTAATACAGAATTCCCACCTAAAGGATGGAAGCATGTAGCAATTTATTTGTTAATGCCAGCCATTGTGCCATCTGTAAAAAACATTTCCTGAAGTCTTTTTATGTTGTTCTGTTACTGCTGTTACTAGGACAGCCTCCTCTATGCCTGTTGCCTTCTCTGTGTTCTCTTTCATTTATCCCATAACAAGATACTTCCTTTAAGCTTTAGTGAGCTTTAGCATCTGGCTTTATTATATCTAAAGACTATCTGTTTCTGCCTGTTTTGTACAGAAGGTAGGAATACAACTCAGAGGTAGAACATTTGCTTCACATATAGGAGGTAAGGAAGGAGGAGGAAGGGGAGGAGAAAAAAAGGAACAGGAGAAGGGAAACATTGCTTTTCTTTATGCAGATACCCTGCCTTAAATACAGGGGTTAACAGTCTTCCTGTCTCTGACTTCCAAACAAGATAGAAATTCCAGATACAGCAACAGTGATACTTATTTGGTGTTAGTTATTTTAACTTTGTCCCTCTCCTGACATTTACTCTGTACCTGTTTTATATGTGGTTGGTTTTATGTACATGTTCATTTTCTGGGAAGAATCTATATTTTCATTAGGTTTTATGAGATGTCATATTCTCAGAAAGTGTCCGGGGCTTTGCATCCTACCATACTTACATGCATACCCTAGGAGACCATATCTGTAAAGGTGATTATGTCCTCTCTGTACATCATTTGATGTTATGATTTCACAATGCATCTTGAACCTTGTTTTCAAGAGAATGTTGTAAACAAGGCTTAAGCTTAACAGGCATGTTATGCCTCATGAAAACAGTTTCATCATAAAATATCCTGTCTGAAAAGAGCATCTGAGATCATTGTTACTTTTATTTTAGTCATTAACATTATTAGTACTATTTACTGTATTTACTGTATTTCATTACTTTGTTAGAGACCCAAATATGATGACTGTGGTGTAAGAGACTGTGTACACACAGCAGCCTCATGTCAGGGTTTTGATTTGGGTTTGAGAAAAGACAAGGAAGTTCCAATTTAATAGTTACAGGATTGGGTGACATTCAGCAAGGGTAAGCTTTTTACAAAGTGATTGGCTAGCTAACATAACTAACATTGGGTGAGCTGTCTATAGGTCTCAGGAATGTTGGGTAATTTCTGTGCTATGGAATGGTTCTACTACAAGTTTAGTGGGCTGCTCAGAACAAATGCCCCACCCTGAGATAAGATACCTTCCCATTCTTGTGGTTATACACAGGCTGTTCCTTGGGTAGGAAATATAATGACCTTGTTTCTGGAATTGCTGACCCATGGCCTAGTTCCTGGTGACCTTGGGGTAGAGTCACTAGTCTGGTGACCTTTAGGTGACCTTTTTTAGGCATAGTTCTTGGTGACCTTTGTTGGTGTTCTCTCAATTTTAAATGATCCATTTGGATTTTGTGGGGGTTGTAAATGGTATGTCCTGTGTCAGAGAGCACTCCAGTATTAAACTGTGATATAGAAGAGTAGAACTGATGATGTAAAGGATTTACCATTGCTGAAAAACTAGTGGCATCAATTAGAATTTAGCTGAGGGAAGACTGCCTGTAAAACACTCCACATATAAGTAATATGCTAACCAGGCCTGTTAGAGATTAGGATCCTGGAACATACATGTTTGCTCACCAGGATTATCTAGAAATGTGGCAGGGTGAGGTTTTTTTAATTTGTAACTTCCCAATATGTATTTCTTAATTTATGAATGCGAGTGAAAACAGACCAGATTGGTGGGAGTACAGTTTAGGTGAGGTAACTTTATCTAGTGAATATTGAATTTTGAATTAAGAGACTGTCCTATGTCCGTAGGTACAATCCTCATTGATACAGTTCTGTCAGTTCAAATTGAGATACAAGCTATTGGCTAAAGCTTTGTCAGGTTACAGGTCTCAGCAGCTAATAGTGTACACAGGAACAATATCAAACAGTATCTTATTAATAGTTTTCCCTCTACAAGAGAATGGCCTGTGTTTTTCCAAGTCAGTATGCCAATGTGTTTTTTTTTTTTTTTTTTTTTTTCAACTCTGAGGTTAAGAGCACTGGATGCTCTTCCAGATGTCAGGAGTTCAATTCCCACCAACCACATGGCGGCTCACAACATCTATAATGAGATCTGGTGCTCTCTTCTGGCGTGCAAGTGTACATGCATACAGAACACTGTATACATAATGAATGAATGAATGAATAAATAAATAAATAAATAAATAAATAAGTCAGTTGTTGGTATTTTAATTTTTTTTGATGCATCACTGCTCTAGTCTCTTATTAGTTAATATTCTCTGATAATCCCCAGTCATTAAGAATTTCATTCCTTTTTCTCTAGTGCTTTGATTTTAGTTTTTGTTTAAAGCAATGTCTCCTATACATCAGTCATTCACATTTTATGTAGTTTATACTTTATTTAAACACTGAATGCTGCCTCTACTGCCCAGTGCCTAGAACATAGTCCTGCAACTCTTTTCAGGTGGGCCCTGACTGGTGACTGTGAAGTAAAAGAGACCTGTGAATGAGTGTCCAATGACCTCACTGTTTTTTTGTTTGTTTGTTTGTTTGTTTGTTTGTTTTGGGATTTTTTTGGACGTGAGTGATTACAAATAAAGAAGGACCTGTGTAATTATTGAGTTCACTGACCTACTTTGAAGCTGGTTTAGTTACAACACAAAAAGGGAGTGGGAGGAGGGAAAATGGCAATGAGTCAGGTAATCAATTCTGGACAGTCAGTAAAAGTGAAAACTGGGCATTTGGGAGGATTCATGCACAATGGAATCAATAATATGGATTAGGAGCTGAGATTGTTTCTGGAAAGTAAATGTCTATAGTTGAACTAGTTAAAAAAAACACAGAAGATCTGGAGAAACCAGTGTGGTAGTGCCTAACAGGAATGTTTTAACCCCCTATTTGAAAATGCACAACCTGAGAGAAAAGGTGTGAGTAATAATTAATGTGCACTAATACATACCTGAAATCCATGAAGAATATTGGACCATAAAGCCATTTTCAACTTTTAAAAATAATTTTTGAGATTATAATGAAATAATTTCAACTTACTCATCCCTCTCTACTCTTAGGTGTCAAATGCTGGGGTGAATGGTTGAGATGCCTACTTAACAATCAAAGCAGATGTGGCTGTCAGGTTCCCCAGCACCTCTCAGTCCTTGCCTATTACAAGGTATGGGTATCATACCCAGATCTCTAGCCCAGGAGTTGAGCTGCCCTCCTCCAAGCTGCTCTTCCTTATGTATTCCAACTGTTTTGATTACCTGGTGTTTTACATTTATCATTTATCCTCCTGGCCCTTTGTTCTGGCTCTCCACTTCCCTCTCTTCTCTCTTCTCACATGGCTCAGGTTCATGTCAACTCTAGATTGTTCCAGATTTCCCTGTGTCTGACTATGTTCTCTCTTCTACCTATAATAAACTTTCTACTCCAACATACCTAGCAATAGCCACATTTTTTTTCTTTTTTTTTTCATTTTCATTGAGCTCTCAATAACTACTCCTTGTTTTCAAGTTAATGGCTACTTATTTCTTTAATAGTTGTTACTGTTTGGCTTTGACTGAAGTTTGGCTAAAGGACTTCCCATCTATGAGGTAGAGATGAATGCACTGCACACTGAGTATGTAATGGAATGTGCAAAATAAATGACCTGTATCTTGGAAGATAAACAGGTGCCCTGGGAGAGTGGAAGACTGTATTTTAAAAAATTTCCAAGATGAGGGTGTTGCAGGATATTTGATCCCAGTGTGATCCCTTAGATTGTGAACTGTAAAATGCTATGCTTTGTTTGGTCTGGTTGAGCCCTAACACAAACCTTAATTCCAAGAACTTTCTGTTTATCGTAAACAGGTGATTATGGTGTAGTTCCGTCAGCCCTAGAATATACCTTTAATACAAAAGCTCTCTGTTCACAGGATTTAATAATGTTAACCCTAGGTCAAGAGGCAAAGCAAGAAACCAGCTGACAGGGATTAAAGAGTAAGTGGAACTTTCAGCTGAAATGTATTTAAGACAGAGTGTAAAAGTAGAAGGAGTTTTAGATTGGTAGCTTTTGGGCTTTTTTGAGCTTTGAGCTAGAAAGCCTTTGGCCTTGGGTTCTTTTGGCCTATCTCCCCCCGAGCTGTCATCTGAACTGGTGAGCTTTTGGAGCTTTTTCCTCTTAGATGTGAGGTGAGTAGCAGGGTCAGATGGGTGCATTATCTGACTTTCTGAACTAGCAGGTTTTCTCCCCAGTACCTAGCTCCTGGGTCTGTATTGGTAAACTCAAACAATTGGGATTTTCATTTTTTTTATAACAACACTAGGGTTCTGTGAGCCCCTAGGGGTTGGGGCAAAGCTAGAATACCTCTGCTATCTGCATCATTTGATCTTTGATCAACTGGTAGAAGAGCTACTACTGTCCTGAGACTCAGCTGTATTGTCCAAGCTAATGAGGGAGTCTGCATGGGACTAGGAGTCAGGAACAACAGTAAGAGGTAGCTTATGGGTTTGCTCTGGGATTGTCCTCTGATGTAGCTGTAGGGAACTGTGAATGATAGCAGAGCCCATGCCATGGTGAGTGTGGGGCCATTGTTCCCAGGCCAGGCAGAGCAGGTCTGCTGAGCTATTATAGCCTGACATGCTTTGACCAAGATGGGCTGTGGTTCAAACTCTGGTTCTGTTGTTTTCCGTGTGGTGACATCAGCAGAGATCCTTGTCCTCTGACCCTTCTTGAGTGTTGACTGTCCAAGGAGGAGGGGACCCTGTGGCTTGGTCAGTAGAAAGTTGTGGTGCTTATAGTATCACTATCTAGTGTGCACACTCAGGCATTGCTTTTGCTGTGCATTGGATAGATAGATTGGAAAACTGAAAGTCTCATTTCTAGAAATGCCTCATGTTATATTCCACACATGGTTTTGTGTAACAAATTTTATAAATAGTTTTGAAACTGGTAAAAAAAAAAAAAAGTGGTGGTGGTCATCATTATGCAACACTTTCTTATTTTTTTTTTTTAATTTATTTTTCACCTTTCAACTACCACCGGGTACAATGATGTGATTCAGGGAAATTCAATTCTTGGGTTCAAAAGGATTTTCTGAGATGCAAAATTTTGTCAGTGTCAGGTGTGCCTGGTTTTAGGTAAGTGAATAGGGCAGATTACACATCTTGTGACATAATCCATGCTGCAAGAAACAGATACGAAATTATTCTCCAACTTTTTTTTTGTGTGAGTGTTGGCAAGGCTGGGCTGTGCCTAAACTCACAAGTGGACATGAGGGACTGCAAGCCATAGCCAAGCTTTATGATCACCTCGATTTTCTAAGAGACTTCCAGAGCAAAAGGACTCTCTGTAAAGGAGGTTAGTAGTAGCTGGGGGGTCAGAAATATAACAGTTTAGGTGTCATTTTATGTTTGTCTCATAACAATTGTGGAATCTGTGTTTAATTAATTTGTATTAGTTAGAAAAAAAAGGTATCTCTGGTCCAGTGCACATTTTTCATACTAGAGTTTCCTTATGTCTTTTCATGTAAACTTGACTATATTTTAGGCTTATGTTTTTGGCTTTTTTCTCTTACCCCTCATTCTTTCACAAACACTGTACACATTCTTGATTATTGAAGTTTGTGGTAAGTACAGAAATCACATCATGCCAGATTATGAGATTTGTGACAATAGAATCATCCCTTATTTTTCTGTTTCCCTTTGTTTCTTACCAGGTGGCTTTTCTGATATGAGATAGAGATTTTGGATTGTTCTTTAGCAATCACATAAATACAATTTGCACTATGTCTATAGAATGCAGAAGAGATAACATGAAGGTGAGTGATACTATTTGGCCAGTTTACTCCTCTTTTGACATTTTCTTTTGGTGATCTGTCATTTTCTTCAGAAATTTCATGTTTCTAGTGGTCTCCATATTCTTTAACTGTATGATTTTATTGTCCTGAAAAGATTAAATCAAAACCCTGCCCCATCCCTAATTCAGGGGTGAAGATTGCACCTTTTTAGGCATGTTATATTTTTTATAGGGCAAAATGTTTTTTTGGAAATAGAAAAAGTATAATATCTCAATTAAAGTTAAAAAATCTGTGAAAGTTTACAAATATACCTTAAAGTGTATTTATTTCTAGGTAATAAAGAGCATTCACTTTCATTTTCAGCCTGCCTTTTACAAGCAGCTTTTAAATAAAATCACTGTAAATCCTGTGTGCCTGCCTCTGCCTCCCAGGTGGTATGTAAAAGGCATGTGCCTCCCAAATGCTGGGATTAAGTCTATGAACCACCAACACCCTGTCATTGTAACTCCTGAATTTAGAAAACAACTAAGTAATAGAGAACTGCTTGTCTCTGCTGGAATTAAATGCATGGTGTATCACCATGCTGCTCAAATATGTTATATTCACTCCAAATTATTCCAACTCAAACAAGTTTATACCTTTGAATTTACTTTAAACATTTTAAACCTCTTAACTGTTTTTAATATAAAACAACAATAGTAGCTTTTTATATTTAAGAAGAAAACTTTAGTCTTTATTAAGTTAGTTTGGAGTGAATGACCACCCTGTCTGATGAACAGTTTCCTCTGCTTATTCAGGAGATCTCTACAATTCGAATCTAATCATTATCAATTTTGATAGGATCCACCTTTCTTTTTCTGTGGAAACATTCTGTTTTACCAGTGAAGACACAGTTCAGTAGTTTCTAACTGTCTACTCCTTTTAGTTATGTTTACTTCGTTTTGTTCTAGAGTATTAAGGTGTGCTGTTAAGTTGCTCCTAAGAGATCTTTCTGATTATTTTCCTGAATGTACTTAGTGCTATGAACTGTATTCTGGTCAACACTTCCATTGTGTACTCTGAGTTTTGATATGTTGTGTATTCATTTCATTGACTTCTAGAAATTCTTTAATTTCTTTCTTTATTACAGTTTTGATCAATTGTTTTATTCAGTAGAGAGTTGTTCAATTTCTATGAGGTTGTAAGCTTTCTATTGTTTTTGTTATTGGTGATGTACTGCTTTAAAACTTAGTGGTCTGATAGGATGTAGGAGGTTATTTCAAGTTTCTTCTATCTTTTGAGACTTCCACTGTTCAAGTATATCATCAGTTTTGGAGAGCAATATATGATTTGCTGAGAAGAGGGAACAATCTTTTTTTGTGCTTGTGTGGATGTTTTGTAAATATCATTTGTGTATATTTAGATTTTTGATATTAGCTGGAGCATTTCTCTGTTCAGTTTGGTCAGGAGGACCTGTCCATTGGTGAGAGTGATATATTGAAGTCTTTCCCTATCAGTTTATGAGGGTAGGATGTGATGCAAGCTGCAGAAGGGTTTCTTTTATAATTTGGGTGCTGTTAGTTTGGGGTCGTAGATGTTAAGTATTGAAATGTTATATTGCTAGATTTTTTGAATACATCATGTCCTTTGCCATCTTTTGAATAGGTTTTTGAAAGCTGTTTCATTGGATATTAAAATTGCTATACAAGCTTGATACTCCAGTCCACTTATTTAGAATATCTTTTTCCAAATCTTTACCTTGAGATAATGTCTATCTTGATGTGAAGCTGTGTTTTTTTGTATTTAGAAGAAGGGTGGATTCTATTTTATCATCCATTTTGTGAGTCTGTGTTTTTTTATTGGTGAATTTGGGTCAATGTTATTAAGAGATATCATTGAACAGTGATCGTTATTTTGGTGGTGGTGGTGGTTTTAGCACCTTGAGTGGGGATCTACTTATAGATACATATTATTTAAAATTGACCTTTTTATGTAACATCTTATTTTCCCCATTTGGTGATTGAAAGTTTCTGGGCATAGTTAGTAATTTGTGTTGGCTTCTGCAGTTTTTTTAGGGTCAGAAGCACTCTGTCTAAGCCCTTCAACTTCTAGCATTTTTACTGAGAATACAGGATTAATTCCAATAGATCTGCTTTTTTTTTTTTTGTTTTTTGATTGTTTTTTGTTTGTTTTGGTTTGTCGGATTGGTTGGTTAGTTTGGTTTGTTTGTTTGTTTTCATTTGCAGCTTTTCATATTCTTTCTTTGTTCTGTATATTCAGCATTTTGATTATTCTCTGTTAAGAGGACTTTCTTTGCTGGTCCAGTGTATTTGGTATTTTGTATGCTTCTTGTGCCTTGATAGACATCTTCTTTAGGTTAAGAAATTTTTTTTGTACGACTTTGTTGAAAATGTCTTCTGGACCTTTGATCTCATCCTTCTTCTTCTAATGTGATTATCAGCATGTTTTGTGGTGTCATAATGTCCCAGAGTTCCTGGATGTTTCCTGAAAGTTTGTATGTAGACCAGGCTGGTTTTGAACTTACAGCTCTAACTCCAGTCGAGTGTTGGGCTTAAATGTAGGCCAACATACCTGGCATCAACATCACCATCATTGGGTGCTGAGCATGGAATATAAAGTTTTTAGTATTTATTTTATTTTGTTTTGTTTTGTATATGCAAGCATAGGTTATTGTGTTGATCTTCATCAACATCTTCCATTTGAAATTTGACCGGGAGTATATTTAATTTCTTAGGATGCCATTTACTCATGACACTAACACGATCTGAGCTTTCCGAGTCATTCAATAGTAGGTGTGTGACACTCTTCTTACCTGTTGTATTTGTTTTTTTTTTTATTTTATTTGTTTGTTTTATTCACATTTAATTTATTTTTAATTTAAATTTGTTTTTTTATTTATTCTCTGACATAAACTCGAGTCTTTGATCACCTCCTCCTGGGTGGTGCAGCCTTGCAAGGCCACAGAGGAAGATGATGCAGCCCGACTTGATGAGACCTGATAAGCTAGAAGGGGAGGAGATCCTCCCCAATTAGGAGACTAGAGAAAGGGCATAGGGGGAGAAGAGGGAGGGTGGGTGAGACTGGAAGGAGAGATGGGGGGGCTATGGCAAGGATACAAAGTGAACACATTGTAATAAATAAATTAATTAAATTAAAAAATAATTTATCCACTTAACATCACAATTTTAATCTTCTCCCTTGACTCTTCCTTGTCTCACCCTCCATTCTTCTTTCCTCCTTATCCCACTTCCTATATCTCAGATACAGGGAACCCTCCTCTCCTACCATCTGAACCCAGCCTATCAAGTCTCACTAGGACTTCCTGCATCCTCTTCCTCTGTGGCGTAGCAATGCCCCTCCACCAAGGAGAAATGATCAAATAGCACACAACAGAGCCCATGTCAAAGCCAGCACCTTCTCCCCTTACTATGGATCAAACATGGACACTGAGCTGCCTATCAGCTACATCTGAGCAGGGGTCTGGGTCCTCTTCATGAATGGTCTTTGATGGGCCCATCAATTTCTGCAAGTCCCCATGGGCCCAGATTTGTTGTCCTTGTTGGTCTTCTTATGGAGGTCCTGCCAGCTCTGGGTCTTTCTATATTCTATCCTCCCACTCTTTCCTATGATTCCCTGTGCTCTACCCAAAGTTTGGCTGTGAATCTTAGCATCTGCTTCGATCCGCTGCTGGGCAGAGTCTTTCGGAGTATATGTATGTTAGGCTCTCATCCTCTTCCCTCTCCTCAGTCACTTCTGGTGTCGATTCTATTTGCCCTTTTGAATAAGACTTGACCATCCTCCATAGGGTACTCCTTTTTATTTAGCTCCTTTAGGTCTGTAGATTGTAGTATGTTTATCCTATATTATGGCCATTACCATTTACAAGTGAGTATATACCATTCATGTCTTTCTGGTTTTGGAATAACTCACTTAGGATGATCATTTTTAGTTCCATCTATTTGCCTGAAAATTTTATAGTTTCCTTGTTTTTTTAAAATACCCGAGGTGCATTCCATTGTGTGAATGTACCACAATTTCTGTAAAACAATGGTTCAGTTGAGAGACATGTAGTTTGTTTCTCTGTTATTGCCATTATGAATAAAGATGCTATGAACACAGTTGAGCAAATATTTTTGTTGAATGGTGGAGCATCTTTTTGATATATTCCCAGGAATGGTATAGCTGGGTCTTGAAGTAACACTATTTTCAATGTCTGAGAAAGCATCAGATTGATTTCTAAAGTGGTTGTATAAGTTTGCACTCCCACCACCAATGGAGGAGTATTCTTCTTTCTCCACATTCTCATTAGCTTGCTGTCACTTCACGTTTTGACCTTAGCCATGATGGATTTAAGATGGAATGTCATTTGCATTTCCATGATGACTACAGATATTGAACATATAATGTCCACCATTTGATATTCCTTTGTGGAGAAATCTCTGTATAGTTCTGTACCCCAGTTTTAAATTGGATTATTTGGATTGTTGGAGTTTAATTTCTTGAGCTCTTTATAAATATTGTTTATTAGCTCTTCCTTTTGTATGTAGGGTTGGTGGAGATATTTTGTCAGGCTGTAGGCGGTCATCTTGTTCTACTGACAGAGTTCTTTGCTTCATAAAAGCTTTTTTCTTTCATGAGATCCTATTTGTTAATTCTTGATCTTCAAGCCAGTGTTCTTGGTGTTCTGTTAAGGAAGTTACCTTCTATGCCAATGAGATCAAGCTCTTTCCCAATTTTTCTTCTAACAGATTTAGTGTATCTGGTTTTATGTTGAGATCTTTAGAACAACTTGGACTGTAGTTTGATGCAGGGTGATAAATATGGATCTATTTTCAGTTTTCTACATGTAGACATCCAGTTAGACCAGCACCATTTGTTGAAGATGCTGTCATTTTTCCATTGCATGGTTTTGGCTTCTTTGTCAAAAATCAAGTGGCCATAGGTGTGTGGGTTCACTTATGGGTCTTCACTTCAATTCCACTCATCCACCATTCTGTTTTTATCACAGTACTGTGCAGTTTTTATTACTATTGTTTTATAGTAGAGTTTGAGATCAGGGAAGGTGATACCTAATGAAGATCTGTCTTTGAACATGATTGTTTTAGCTATTCTGGCTTTTTATTTTTCCATATAAAGCTGGGAATAATTTTTTTCAAATTCCTTAAGGAATTATATTGATATTTTGATTGGAGTATCATTGAATCTGTTGATTGTTTTTGGTATGATCGCAATTTTTACTATGTTGATCCTACTGATCCATGAGTATGAGAGATATTTCTATCTTCTGGTATCTTTTTCAATTTTTTTCTTCAAAGGCTGGAAGTTTTGGGGATTTTTTGTTGTTGTTGTTCATATAGATTTTGTACTGGCTTATTGAGGATAACACCAAAATACATTATTTTTTTTTTTTCCTGGCTATTGTGAAGGGTGTTATTTTCCTATTTTTTTTTCTCAGTTCATTTGTCTTTTGCATACAGGAATGTATTTTGTTGAGGTTTTTTTTTTTTTTTTTTTTTTTTTTTTTTTTTTTTTTTGTTAACTTTATATCCAGCCACTTAGCTGAAGTGTTTTTCAACTGTAGGAGTTCCCTACAGTAGATTTTTTGGGGTCATTTTTTTATATTGTCATATCATCTGTGAATAGAGATACTTTGACTTCTTCCTTATAAATTTGTATCTCCTTAATCTCCTTTAGTTGTCTTATTACCCTAGATAGGACTTCGAGTACTGTATTGAAGAGATTTGGAGAGATTGTGTAGCCTTGTCATTTCCCCGAGTCCAGTGGAATTGACTCAACATTCTTTTCATTTAGTTTGGCGTTAGCTATATACTATTCAGTATATATTCTGTATATTCTGTATATATTCTGTATACTATCTTTACTATTTTTAGATATGTGCCTTTGTCCCTGGTCTCTCCAAGACTTTAAATAAGAATAACTGTTGGATATTGTCAAATGCTTTTTCAGCATCTAAGAAAATGGTCTTTTTTTCAGTTTGTTTATACAGTGGATTACATTGATGGATTCCATATACTTAACCACCCTTGCATGCCTGGGATGAAGCCTACTTGGTCATAGTGGATGATATCTTTGATATGTTCTTGGATTTGGTTTGCAAGTATTTTATTGAGTATTTTTACATCATTGTACATAAAATAGATTGGTCTGAAGTTCTCTTTCTTTTGGGGGATCTTTGTGGATTTATCAAGGTGACTGTTGTCTTACAAAAGGAAATTGGTCATGTTGCATCCATTACTATTTTGTGAAATAATTTGGAGAATATCAGTATTTGCTCTTCTTTGAAGGTCTTATAGAATTCTGCTCTGAAATCATCTGGCCCTTGGCTTTTTTTGGTTGGGAGTATTTTGATGGCTGCCTCTAATGCCTTAGGCACTATAAGACTATTTAATATCTTTACCTGATGTTGATTCAACTTTGGTAAGTGGAATCTAAAGAGAATTGTGTATTTCATTTAGATTTTGAAATTTTGGGGCATATAGGCTTTTGACATAGAGTTAATGGTTCTTTGGATTTTCTCAGTGTCTGTTATATCTTTTTTTTTCAGACTTTGTTGATTTGGATTGTGTCTTTCTGCCATTTACTTAGTTTGGCTAAGAATTTGTCTGTTTTTTTTATTTTCTCAAAGAACTAGCTCTTGGTTTTGTTGATTCTTTGAATTATTATCTTTGTTTCTAATTCATTGGTATCAGCCCTGAGTTTGGTTTTTCCTAGTGGTCTACTCTTGCTGGGTGTGTCTGCTTCTTTTTTCCTAGATCTTTCAGGTATGCCATTAAGTTGCTTGTATGGGATGTCTCCAATAGCTTATGACCGCCTTTGTTGCTATTCAAACTCCTCTTAGGACTGCTTTCATTGCATCCCATATGAAGTTGAGAAATCTTCTATCAAGGTCTGTAAAGTATTCTGTTGGTATTTTGATGGAAATTGGATTGAATCTGTAGATTGCTTTTGGTAAGATGTCCATTTTTACTATGTTAACCCTGCCAAGCCATGAGTATTGGAGATAGTTCCATGTTCTGATATCTTCTTCTAATTCTTTCTTCAGAGACTTGAAGTTTTTTTCATGCAAGTCTTTGACTTGCTTGGATATGGTCACACCAAGGTACTTTATGTCCTTTGAGGCTATTGTGAAGGGTGTTGTTTCCCTAATTTCTTTCTCAGTCCTTTTATCTTTTGTATACAGAAGGACTACTTTTTTTTTTTTTTTGAGTTAATTTTGTTTCCAGCCACTTTGATGAAGGTGTTTATCAGCTGTAGAAGTTTCCTGGTAGAAGTTTTGGAGTTACTTAGGTATACTATCATATCATCTGCAAATAGTGATACTTTGACTTCCTCCTTTCCAATTTGTATCCTTTTGATCTCCTTTAATTGTCTTATTGCTCTAGCAAGGACTTCAAGAACTATGTTGAAGAGATATGGAGAGAGTGGGCAGCCTTGCCTTGTCCCTGAATTCAGTGGGATTGCTGTAAGTTTCTCTCCGTTTAGGTTGATGTTGGCTATAGGCTTGCTGTGTATTGCCTTTACTATGTTTAGGTACGTGCCCTGTATCCCTGATCTCTCCAATACTTTAAACATGAATGGATGCTGGATTTTTTTCAAATGCTTTTTCAGCATCTAAGGAGATTATCATGTGTTCTTTTTCTTTCAATTTGTTAATATGGTGGATTATAGCGATGGATTTTTGTATATTGAACCACCCCTGCATACCTAGCATGAAGCCTACTTGGTCATAGTGGATGATATCTTTGATATGTTCTTTTATTGGGTTTGCAAAGTATTTTGTTGAGTATTTTTGCATCAATGTTCATAAGGGAGATTGGCCTGAAATTACCTTTCTTTGTTGGGTCTTTCTTGGTTTAGGTTACAAGGTAACTGTGGCTTCAATGATTGATTTTCGTAGTGTTACTTTTGTTTCTATTTTGTGGAATAGATTGAAGAGAGCTGGAGTTACCTCTTCTTTGAAGGTCTGGTAGAATTCTGCACTGAAACCATCTGTCCCTGAGCTTTGGTGGATTAGAGACTTTTGATGAATGCTTCTATTTCCTTAGTGGATACAGGACTATTTTATTGATTTACCTGGTCTTGATTAAGCTTTGGTAAGTGGAATCGATCAAGAAAATTGTCCATTTTATTTTTTTGGCATATAGACTGTTGAAGTAAGTCCTAAGATTGTTTGGAGTTCTTCAGTGTCTATTGTTTTCTCCTCCTTTTCATTTCTGATTTTGTTAATTTGGATAGTGTGTCTCTGCCTTTTAGTTATTTTGGCTAATGGTTTGTCTATCTTGATTTTCTCAGAGAACTATCTCTTTGTTTCATTAATTCTTTGAATTGTTTTATTTGTTTCTAACTTATTGATTTTAGCCCTGAGTTTGATTATTCTACTCCTTTTTGGTGTGTCTGCTTCTTTTTTCTAGGGATTTTAGGTGAGCAATTAAGTTGATTTTATGAGATGTTATAAATTTCTTCTTGAAGGCACTTAGTGCTATAAACTTTCCTCTTAGCGCTGCTTTCATTGTCTCCCATAAGTTTGGTTGTGTTGTGTCTTCATTTCCATTGAATTCTAGGAAGACTTTAATTTCTTTCTTTATTTCTTCCCTGACCCAGCTGTCGTTTAGTAGTGAGTTGTTCAGTTTCCATGTGAGTGTAGGCTTTTTGCTATTTCTGTTGTTGTTGAGGTCCAGCTTTAGTCCATGGTAATTAGATAGGATACAAGGCATTATTTCAATCTTCTTATATCTGTTGAGCCTCACTTTGTGACCAACGATATGGTCTATTTTGGAGAAGGTTCAATGAGGTGCTGAGAAGAAGGTAAATTCTTTTGTGTTTGAATGTAAGATTCTGTAGATATGTTAGGTTCATTTGATTCATGACCTTAGATTTATTGTTTCTTTTTTTTAATTTCTGTTTTGTCACCTGTCCTTTGTTGAGAGTGGGGTGTTGAAGTTTCCAGTCATAATGTATGGGGATTTGTGTGCGGTTTAGGTTTTATTAGTGTTTCTTTTACAAACGTGGGTACCTTTGTATTTGGGGCATAGATGTTCAGAATTTTGATTTATTCTTGGCAGAATTTTCCTTTGATGAGTATGAAATGACCTCCCTCATGTCTTTTGATTAATTTTGGGTGAAAATCTACTTTATTAGATATTAAAATGGCTACTCCTGCATGTTTCTTGGGTCCATTTGCTTGGAACCTTCCAGCTTTTTACTCTCAGGTAATGTCTATCTTTGTGACTTAGATGTGTTTCTTGTATGCAGCAGATTGTTGGGTCTTGTTTACATATCCATTCTGATAGTCTGTGTCTTTATTGGAGTGTTAAGTCCATTGATGTTGAGGGAAATTAATGATCGGTCGCTGTTAGTTCTTTTTATTTTGATGTTGCTTGTGGTAGTGTGTTTGTGTGCTTGGTTACTTTTAGTTTTGCTCTAATGACATTATTTTTTTCCTGTGTTTTCCTGAATGTAGTTAACCTTCCTGGGCTGTAGGTTTCTTTCTAGGAGCTTCTGTACCTCTGGATTTGTGGGTAGGTATTGTTTAAATTTGTTTTTGTCATTAAATATCTTGTTTGCTCCATCTATGATGACTGAGACTTTTGCTGGGTATAGTAGCCTGGGTGGTCATCTGTGTTCTTTTAGGGTCTGCATGATACCTGTTCAGGCCCTTCTGGCTTTCATAGTCTCTGTTGAAAAGTCAGGTGTGATTCTGATTGGTTTGCCATTATATGTTACTTGGCCTTTTTCCTTTGCAGCTTTTAGTATTTTTTTCTTCTGTATACTTACTGTTTATTATATGGTGGGAGAATTTTCTTTTCTGATCTCATTTATTGGGTGTTCTGTAGGCCTCATATTCTTATAGACCTCTCTTTTAAGTTGGGAAAATTTTCTTCTATGATTTTGTTGAAAATTTTTTCTGGGCCTTGGAGGAGGGAATCTTCTTTTTCCTCTATTCCTATTATTTTTGGTTTTGCTTTTCATGTTGTCTTGGATGGTCTATATCAGGAATTTTTTAGATTTAACATTTTCTTTGATAGCTACATCTGTTTCTTCCATTGCGTCTTCCTCACCTGAGATTCTTTCTTCCCTCTCATAGTCTATTCATTATGCTTAACTCTGTAGTTCCTTTTTTCTTCCCTAAGTTCTTTCTCTCCACAATCTCCTCCATTTGTGTTTTCTTTGATTTTTCCAATTCTATCATCAGATCTTGAGCCACTTTATTGATTTCCTTCACCTCTCTGACTATTTTCCTTCAATCCCCTCAGCTGTTTGTTTGAACAATCCTCTGTTTCTTTAATTTCTTTCAGTGATTTAATTATTTCCTCTCTAAAGGCCACAAATTGTTTGGCTGCAACTTCCTGTATTTCTTTAAGGATGGCCACAATCTCTTTGTCTTTATCTTCTTCTATTTGTTTGCAGATGGCAATATTCTGTTTGACTTTATCTTCATCTAGGTCTTTACTAAGTTTATTTGTTTCCTCTATTATCCTGTTCATAAGCACAGATGTAACATCATCTTCTTGAATTTCATTTGCACTGGGGTATCCAGGGCTGCTCGCTCCTGGATAACTGTGTTCTGGAGATGCCATATTGCTCTGTCTTTTGTTGGTTGAGCTTTTATGCTGGCCTCTACCCATTGGGCTACCTTAGGTGTTAGGTGTTAGTTTCTGTTACTTCCTGGAATCCTGTCGTGGGTCGAATCCCCTTGGCAGGAAGTAGATTCTTCCCAAAGGAGGCTTCCTCAGCTTTTTGGGTATGGTCACTGAATTGCAGGTGTTTTTCAATAATTGCCACAGCTCACCTCAGAGGTAAAGACCTGAGTGGTAATTGTGGCCTTTGTTAATAAACGGGGCTTTACTCTAACCCAGAGAAGTCTGGGAGACAGCTGCACTGCCTGTGGGTTTCTTGCTGTAAATTAAGTGAGCTGCTGCTGTAACCTGGGTGCCCTGTGGTTCAGTTAGGGATAACTGGTTGTGCTTTGGAGCTGTATATGGGGGTTGATCTTGGGGAACCCAGGCTTCTGTAGGTCTGAGTTTGCAGCTCTGTGCCCCAGTACCCAAGTGGTAATCTGTGGCAGGCGAGCACCACTCTCATGTGTACAGCAGGAGGCTAGAGTCTGGAGCCTGTGGATAACCAGAAACTTTTCTGGAGCTAGAAAAGTTTCTGGCCCTGAGGTAGGGCCAGATATTTTCCCCCAACTTTGAGTTTTCTCCCTACAGGAAGACCCAGTCTATACTGTTCGGGGGGCGAGTAGAGTGCGTAGGCACTCGCTTGTGAGTTGTTGCTCCAAGCTGGTGACTGGCAGGAACCTGAGAACTTTTCCTGAGAACATTCCTGTGTGTGGTGGTGGTAGTGGTGGTGGGGGTCATCTGAGTGCTCTAAGCTGGGACCTGCTGTTTCCCTCTTTGTGGGGTTTTCTTCCGACAGAGAAACCCAGCCTCTAGTGCCCTGGGGCACACAGTTCTGTCTGTGACAGAGAGTCAGGTGCGCAGAACTGGCAGCTGGAGCACCACTCAGGGCTGGCTGCTGTACACCCGCAAGTCTACAGGACCTTTTCCAGGGATAGACTGGGTGACCTGAGGTCAGACCCACTTGCTTCCTTCCCTGTGGGGTTTTCTTAAGACTGGGGATCCCAGTTTCTGGTGCCCTGGAGTGCACAGTTCAGCCGGGGAAGGTGATCAGGACATGCTTCTTGGGTCTATATGCTTGAAAACCTTACTCCTGCCAAAACAGCCCAGGAAATTTTCCAGGGATTAGCTGGGTGCTCTGAGGTTGAACCCATTTTTTTTCTCATCATTGGGTTTCTTATCACCTGGTAAACACAGTCAATGGTGTTTGGGGGCCAACAGTTCCAACTATTTGTCACTGTGCAGTCTCTGCTATCCTGCTGATTAGTCACAGTATGCAATCAGCTCTGCAATCTGGGATCTGTTTTTAATTTTTACTGAATATGAGTATTTTGATTGCATGCATGAATATGAACCTCTTGTGTGCCTGATTATCACAGTAGTCCAAAGATGCATTCAGAACTTATGAACTTATAGCAATTGATAGTAGTGGGTCCCAGTTAAACACTGACAATTGAGACCAATTACTTGCAAGAGCAGCAAGAGCTCCTCACTGCTGAGCCATCTCTCCTGCCTTATGTTGCTTACTTATGATCATTATTTACATTGCTAATATTTTCATCTTTCTATTTTTAGCTGTTTAAGCATGCATTCCCTTATAGTAAGATCTTATTAAAGTTGCAGTTTGAGCTAGGGCAGTGCAGATTTCAGGAAAATGAATACAACTGGAGTGAATGTATAATTCCTTATAGAAGCTTCAGTAAAGACCTCTCAGTTCTTTCAATCTTTTGTGTTTGTTTGATTGACTTTTAGGGGAGGCTCTGTCTTACTATATAGGTCTGGCTGTCCTGGAACTCTTTGCATAGATCATGTTGGCATCCAATTCAATAAGATACACCTGCCTCTGCCTCCTAAGTGATGGAAATAAAGGCATGACAGAATAAACCCAGCTTGCCCATCATTTTTTTTGTCATTAGTAACTGTTCACAAATTTTTCTGATGTGTACTTAGTTCTGTCCATCTCTTAATTTCTCTCTGTGTGTCTCTGTCTCTCTCTTTCTATTTCGCTCTCTTCTCTCTCTATGTCTTTGCCCACATTAATTACCATGACTATTCCAAAGCTATATCCTATTCAAAAAAGTTCAGATATGACACAGTTAAACTTTGTTATTCAGTTTTCTTCTAAAATGACTTAGTGATAACATTAACACTTCTTCTTTTAATAGAAAAGTTTTAGTCTTTATTTTTAAATATAGACTATACATGATTTAGAAAGGAGAATATACAAAAAAATGATCAAAGAATAATCATGTGTTCTATGACTTTTCTTTTGTCTGGTCACTCAAAATTCGATGTTATCAGCTATGGTTATTGTTGCTTGCCACTCACATTATTTTTATCCATGTATACACTGTATTCCACGTTCCCTTCCACAAATATATTTTCATTTTCATATACTGATATGCCACATCTCTGATCCCTGGTCAAAACATGATATTCATATTGTCTTTAGACTGATGTCACCCACCTGTTCACTGTCCCCTGATAGCCACATCTCATTTGTTACTAGAGAAAATATCATGACTGTGTTTTTTCCTTCCACCTGTCTCATGACAGGGTCCTGACCTACTCACCAAAGTAACTGAATATGATTCATAGATTGCTCAAGAACCCAACTAATGCTAACTTCATATTCATTACTTACAAACTAATGAAACTCTTTTAACACAGGCTTTCAAAGCACGCCTTTGGTTTTCCTTATGATATAACCTTTAGGCCTTTTCTTCTCCCCTCCTTCACCTGATGCACAGAACCCAACTGTCTAAAACTAGCACTTCTGTGTCAGAAAATAAATGGAAGAAGCACTAGAATTATATGATTATATTGCCAATGAAGTATAAATTTATACTGTTGCCACTCTTTCTGTTGTAAAATGCATGGCATATTTTAGAATTTGGTGACCTTCAATGATGTGCATGTGAAATTCAGCCAAGAAGAGTGGGCTTTGCTGGAACCTTCCCAGAAGCAACTCTACAAAGATGTGATGCTAGAGACCTGTAATAACCTCACTGCTATAGGTAAGGCTACAAATTTTCTTTCACTTTTAAAATAGGAGACAACTCTTAATTTGTTATTGATTCTCTTCTGTAATTCTAAGTGATAATGAGGAGGAATGAGGTAAATAAATCAAGCATGTTTCTAAGAGTCACAGAAGATAGTGATTTAAGTTTTGCTTTAATAATAATATTTCCAATAATATATATTTATATATAATAATATATATATTTTATGATTCTATATTTTAGGCTACAATTGGGATGAACATAATATTGAAGAACATATTCAAAGTTCTACAAGTAATAAAAGGTAACTTTATGTGCACACTGATACAGACATGAATCTTAAGAAATTTTAATGTGTCCTGGAAGTTTGTTTTTTGTTTGTTTGTTTGTTGGCTGTTTTTTTATTTTCTGTTTTTGAAATAGTTTTTATTCTGTGTAGCTGTGGCTCGACTTAGACTTGCTTGTTAGACCAGCCTGACCTCAATATCACAGAGATCTGCCTGGTTCTGCCTTCACAAGTGCTGGGATTAAGGGCATGTTCCAGCACACCTGGAAGTTTTAAAGAAAAACAACAGTGTGTAAACAGCACTGCTTTAAGTGTACTGATGATCTTTAAAATCTCACAGTTCCATGTACTTCAATGTCAGGTATCTGATTTGAGTTTGCAGGTACTCCTCTAAGACAGAAGAAAATAAAATTATGATGTAATAGAAAATACCAATTGAATCATATGGACATTACAGCTACTGAGTTAAACTGCCAATCTGTTTAGTCTCATTCTATCTACTCAGATATTGTAAGAGGTATATACATTGAATAGGTGATCAGTATGTGTCCAAAACCTTCTAATAAGCAAATATGTCATAGTACAACCAGTGTTAATTATTCATACAGTAACACTGTAAAGTTTAGTGAAAGGAGCAGCTTATGAGAGTCAAGATTATTGTTTTCCAGAAACCTTAATCCCTATATGACATGTCTTTGATGAACAAAAACAATCTGTGTTAATTCAATGTGGGAATCTTTTATTACTCTTATAATTTAAATAGGTATATTATAAGTCACAATGTTTCTAAGACACATGAGCATAGGGATATTGAAAGAAGCAGTGTACCTGTCTTTCTGCAAGAACAATTGATTTTGTAGTATTCCCTACTTTGAGTAGATTTTCTGAATTCCCTAAATGGTTACTGTTAATTGGTTTTACATCTTCACTGATAATTCTCCAGCAAACTCATACTACTGAAAATACCTATGAATACGAGAAATTTGGAACTTCTTCTGCTTGTCCTGGCTCACTATGCAAAGGCAGTGTCATTCATACAGTAAAAAAAAAATGTGAAAAGAATTGCTGTGGTAAAGTTCTGAATTCTTACAATAATCTTCATATATACAAAAAAAAACCTCTTATAGAAAAATGATCCTATAAAAGTGAACCACATAACAAATGCTCCTACCATCACAGGGATCTTCAAAAATACCCATAATGAAGAGAAAAACCATTAATGTAAATAACGTGATAAAACTTTAAAATTTTATTCTCCTTTACCATTAGACCAAATTATGAAATTAATTAATATAGATAAAAATATTTATTAGTGTAATGCACTGACCGTGGTAAATCTTTCACATGTATTAATTATCTCTGCAGGCATGAAAGCAATCGTACTGGAGAGAAACCTTCTAAAGGCACTCTATGTGGTAAAGCCTTCCCCTATACCACTGATCTCATACAGCATAAAAGAACAAACACTGGAGAGAAACCTTACAAATGTAATCAATGTGGTAAAGCCTTTACAAGAAACAGTCATCTCATAAGCCATAGAAGAACACATACTGGAGAGAAACCTTATGAATGTAACCAGTGTGGTAAAGCCTTTGCACAAAACAGTCATCTCATAAGACATAAAAGAACACACACTGGAGAGAAACTATATGAATGTAACCAATGTAGTAAAGCCTTTGCAGAAAATAGTACTCTCTCAAGCCATAAAAGAACCCACACTGGAGAGAAACCTTATGAATGTAACCAATGTGGTAAAGCCTTTGCAGAAAACAGTACTCTCTCAAGACATAAAAGAACACACACTGGAGAGAAACTATATGAATGTAACCAATGTAGTAAAGCCTTTGCAGAAAACAGTACTCTCTCAAGCCATAAAAGAACCCACACTGGAGAGAAACCTTATGAATGTAACCAGTGTGGTAAAGCCTTTGCACAAAACAGTACTCTCTCAAGACATAAAAGAACACACACTGGAGAGAAACCCTATGAATGTAAACAGTGTGGTAAAGCCTTTTCACAAAACAGTCATCTCATAAGACATAAAAGTACACATAATAGAAAGAAACCTTTTGAAGATACCCAATGTGGCAAAGCCTTTGCACAGCAGAGTAGTCTCCAAAAACATGAAAAAACACACAGTGGAGAGAAGCCTGGTGAAGGTAATTAGTGTGATAAATCCTTTGCATGTAACAGTCATCTCCTCAGACAACAACATATTCTGGAGGGAAACCATATGAATATAACTGTGGCAAAGCCTTTGCACATAAAATCTCCTAATACATAAAAGAACACATACTAGAAAGAAGGTGTCTGACTGTAACCAATATGCAAAATCTTTTGGACTTCAGAATCATCTTCACATTCATGCAAGAAATCCTAATGGATAGAAAGAAGTGCTTTTAACATGGTGAAACTATTCCATATTTGAATAATCTTCATCATCATGAAAAGATTCCTGTTGGAGAAAACTTATGAATGTTTTAAAATGGTGAGGCTTTGCACAAATCTAGAGTCATCATCATCATAAAAGTATTCTTACTGGAGAGGAATTCTTTGACTATAAGCAATGTGGAAAGGTCTTTGTGTTCTTTGTTCCACTGAGATCCAACAGAACTGAAAAACCAACTCAATGGAAATTACTTCCCTTTTCTGAAGGGGAAGGGGAAAGGAATAGAGACAATAGGAATGGAGGGTAGTAATGGGGGGACAGAAGGGAGGGGGATTATGATTGGAATGTAAAGTAAATAAACTTATTTTTTAAAAGAATACAATGAATGGTAAATATCAATTACATGCAAAAGTATTATAAAATGTGTTTAGGGAAGACTTATTGATAAACCTGATTCTCAACATTTACTGTTTTCAATTGCCTCACTTTAGACAAGAAAAGTTCAGTCCAGTGGATGAATATGTAGGGAATGGTGAACTAACACTAGCCAGAAAGTTCTCTGAGAGTAATATAACAGTGGTAGCCTGTAGAAGTTTCTTTGTGTATACATATATATTGTTCCAGGGGTTCTATTGAAAACCAACACAACCCAGACTGAATTTTGAGAGGTGAAGGAAGAGGCTTTCTCTTCCATGTATGACCCTGCTACTGGCCTAGTTGTGTAACCATGCAAGGGTGAGTTTTCTGTGCCTGACTTGAACTGGGGAGTGTCTTTAGACATAGATGCTACTAGCCAAATTTGATAGATGGCTTTTGACACTGATCCCTACTAACTCTCTCCTCTTTTTAAATATAGGATGATTAGGATCTGTGCTCTTGTTCCTATGATAGGAATGTGCTATTTAATGCAAATCAAGCATTCTTGTAGTACCTAGTTTTGAATGATTATATACACCTCTCCATGGAGCATCCCAATCATTTCCCAAGGGGTATATAGCCTCTGTTTTCTGGAATTAAATTTGAACTTATTTCCTGAGGTGGTTCCTCTAGACAGAAGGAGAACCAAGTTCTTTGAAATGATTGTGATCAAATGTTTCAGACTTCATAGCATTTCATATTTCACATGTTTCTGGATGTGAGATGGTCAATTAAACATTTCTTGTGAGTGGGACTCTGTAAAATGAGTTATACTTAGTGTTAATTTCACAGTAAGGTTGCAGGCAAGCTTCAGGGTATGGAGTCTTCTGACGTGAGCAGAGTGGCCTATGGAGAAGTAATAAGAACAGAAATATTATTTCCTTGTTTTAATATCTGAGTAGTATTGTGATAAGACATGGGTGGATGGCAGAGGAGGGAAACTCACCTTTTGAGTTGGAGAGAGGGAAGAGAAAGGATGGGACCAGTAGGAGTTGAGGGGAGGGCCTTTAGTCAGGATATATAATGAATAAACTGTGAAAAAAATTAAAAATAATTAATAAAAAAAAAAAAGAATTAGAAAAATAAAACCAGAGAACAAAAATTTGAGTTCAGTCTGGGTAACTGCCCTTGCTCAAAAAAAAAAAAAAAAAAAAAAAAAAAAAATAAATATATAAAAAAATAAATAAAATATAAAGAACGAAAAGATTAAGCATCTTACCATGGTCTTCCTTCTTGATTACCTTCCCTAGGTCTACAGATTTTAGTATGAGCATCCTATATTATATGTCTAACATCCACTTATATGTGAGTATGTACCATGTGTGTCTTTTTGCTTCTGAGATACCTTACACAGGATGATAATTTCTAGATCTCACCATTTGCCACAAAATTTCATGATTTCTGTGTTTTTAATTGCTGAGTAGTATTCCATTGTGTAAATGTACCACAATTTCTTTATCCATTCCTCAACTGAGGGACATCTGGCTTGTTTCCAGCTTCTGGCTATTACAAGTAAAGCTGCCATGAATATGGTTGAGCAAATATCCTAGTTGTATACTTGAGCATTTTTTGGTTATATGCCTAGGCGTGGTATAGCTGGATCTTGAGTTATCACTATTCCTAATTTTCTGAGAAATAACAGGAGCCTATCACAGAGGTCCTCTGAAAGACTCTACCCAGCAGGGTATCAAAACATATGCTGAGATTCAGAGCTAAACATTTTGCAGAGTGCAGGGAATGTTATGAAAGAAGGGGGAGATAGAAAAATCTGGATGGAACAGGAGCTCCACAAGGAGAACAACAGAATCAAAAGGTCTGGGCACAGGGGTCTTTTTGAGACTGATACTCTAAACAAGGACCATGCATGGAAATAAATTAGAACCCCTACACAGAAATAGTCCAATGCAGCTCTGTATCCAAGAGGGTTCCCAATAATAGTACTAGGGACCATCTCTGACGTGAACTCATGGGCTAGTTCTTGGATCAGCTCCACCTGAGTGGGGAACAATCCTGTCAGTCCACAGAGAAATACAAAGAAGCCAGTCTTGATGAGACCTGATTGACTATAGTCAGATGGAAGGGGAGGAAGTCCTCCCCTATCACTGGACTGGGGGAGAGACATAGGAAAAGAAGAAGAAGGGAGGGTGAGATTGAGAGGGGATGGTGGAGGGGCTATAGCTGGGATACAAAGTGAATAAACTGTAATTATTAAAATAAAATTAAAAAGAAAAGAAAAATTTAAAAAATGTTTAATAAAAGAAAGGAGAATCAAAGATGGTGGTACCAAGAGGACAGTATTTGCACAGCAGTATAGCAGTGACTACACAGCAAGCAACAGACCAACCTCTGAGCCCTAAAACAACAGCAATTGGGTTTCCAAGTTAAGAACAAACCCCACGAAGTGGGAAGTAATCGGGTCTTTTCTCAGGACACCCAGATAAACCATGGAAGAGTTTCTGGGTCCCTGCAGGCAATAGGTCACCAGGCCAGAGCCACATGACTGTGTGCTCTGGTTACCATCCCAGACTGTACTGTGGGCCCCACAACACCAGAGATTGGGATTTCCAGGCTATAGAAAACCCCATAGAATAGGAAGCAATCAGGACTGACCTCAGGTCACCCAGAAAATCCCTGAAAAATGTCTGGGCTCTAGATGGTGCTCAGTCCAGAGAGCTGCTTGTATGCCCAAATCACTGTCCCACACAGAACTGTGGGCACAAAAGCACCAGGGACCAGGTTTCCCTGTTGGGAGGAAACCCCATGGTGAAGGAAACATCAATTCCAACCTCAGGGCATCCAGTGGAATTCCCCCACACTCCCCCAAAAAGTTTTCAGAAAGAGTTTTTGGGTTCCTTCAGATGCCCAGTCACCAGCATAAAGCCACTTACCTGCTCCTGTATGCTGTACTCAACATCCTAGACTGAACTGTGGACCCCAAAACAGGACAGACTGGGTCACCCTGTCGGAAGGATATCATACAGTGGGGCAACATCAATTCCAAACTCAGGACACCCAGTTCAGGAAAAGTTTCTGGGTTCCCACATGCTCCAGGCTCTAGCCTCCTACTGCATGCATGACTGCTGCACTCTCCTGCTGTTGATTACCGCTTGGGTACTGGGGCACAGAGCTCCAACCTCAGATCTACAGAACCCTGGGATCCACAGGATCAGCTCTAGACAAAACAGTAATTAATTATTCACTTTTCCTTTTGCTAAGGGGAAAAGGCCCTGATGAAGGACAAGTTTTAAAAAGCAGTCCCACCATGATTCTTAAAGCTCTAGCAGGGTGGCAGTTCTACCCTAGCCTTGCCCTAACAACAGAGGAAACACTCTGTCTGTACACCCTCAGGAACACAGGGCTAAAGTCAGGTTCACTGTTATCTGCAGTCTGTGGCCTGGAACACAAAATGAGGACCTGAAACCATTCAAGAAAAAGACTGGCAGGCATGAAGGTGTAGACTTGTAATTGGAGGACAAGAAGCTGAGGGAGGATGATGAGTTCCACACCAACCAGGGCTTCATGTTTCCAACTTCTTGTCCCAACAAAACCCAGAGAACTGGACTGAAAATATGGCTCAGTAGTTAAGACACATGATGCTCTTGCAGAGGACTGGGTTAGGCTCCCAAAACCCATATCAGGTGGCTCACAACGACCTCTTGGGCGTCTCTTACCATCTTCTGGCCTTTGGGAGGCATGTATACCCACATGCACACAGATAAATAAAATAAATCTACTTAAAAACTGAGAATGACAGACAGAGAGAGATGGACAGGTGGACACAGCATGAGCTCTCCCTGCACTGGAGACTACCACTGTGCCTAAGACCCCTCACTCTGCCTGCTGAGCTGCTGTGCTCATCGACCTGCTGCAGCTCCTGCTAACTGTACTGTCAAGTTCATCAAATCTTCTCCTACTTTCTCTGTTCATCACTGCACACTAGTTCACTCTTTTTTTTTCTTTCTTGAGGTGGGGTCTCATTTACCCTGGCTGCCCTTAATCTCAGTCGGTAGCTGAGGGTGACCACAAGTCTGTAGTCTCTTCAGCTTTTGATCTTAGCCATTCTGATGGGTGTAAGATGAAATCTCAGGATCATTTTGATTTGCATCTCTCTGATAACTAAGGGCATTGAGCTTTTTTTTAAGTGTTTCTCTGTGATGTTCTTCTACAGGAAATTCTATGTGTAGCTCTGTCCCCATTTTTTATTGGATTACTTTTGATTTAAACCATTGTTTTTGAACATTTTTTGAACCACATTTCTTTGGAAGAAATAACAGAATTTCACAAAAATATTAGTGTGTAATAGATATATGACAAAGATGATAGATGATAGATGTGAGATAGATGGCTAGATAACTGTAATAATATGTGTGCAACAGTAGGAGGGATACTTGTATAAAACATCGTGATAGGCTAGGGTCAAATAGAATGGGAGTAGGACCTTGCCTATCAGTGGAAAAGGGGAGGGGCTTAGGCACAGAAGAGGGAAGGAGGTTGTGAGCAGATGGAGATGAGGGAGGGTGGCACAACCATAGTACAATTTGAATAAACTGTAATAAATGATAATAATAAACAGTAATGTAAAAAAGCATCGTGAAATTTATATTCATCTCCAAAGATTATGAATTCCTAATCCTTTTAAACTGTTAAAGGTCCATGTGAAAAAAGGCAGCATTTAAAATCATTAAGACTGTGAACCTAAGAGTATAACACATGCAAAAATCACAGCTGATTTTAAAGATGAATGCACTGTACTGAGATATAGTCAGAAAGTTTCATGCACAGAAAAGTCATAAAGTTTTGAAGAGTGGAGAGGACTACACATGCTTATTAATATATAGTAAATTTTATATATTAATCCTAGAGACACAAATAATTTTGACTGAAGAGATACTCTATCAATTTCATAATAAAATATGCAGTATACATTAAACATATAATAATCATGGGCAAATTATTCAAAATTAGAATGCCTGTCTTTAAAATGATTGTATTTTGGTAACAGTAAAATTTTTTAGCTCTTGCAAAGTGTTCAATTTCATTAATACATGTCATTATACAGTTCTAATTAAGATAACAAAATTCCACCAGACTGTAAAGTTCCTCATTAATATATTCTACTGAAAAATAGTGATATTCAAATTGTGACATTTGGTTGTGTGCCTCAGCATCTGCTTTGATACACTGCTAGGTAGAGTCTTTCCAAGGCCCTCTCTGATAGGCTCCTGTCCTGTTTCTTGTTTTCTCCTACTTAACATGTCCATCCCATTTGTCTTGCTAAGTGAGGACTGATCATCTTACTCCAGAACCTCTTCCTGTTTAGCTTCTTTAGGTATGCAGATTTTAGTATGTTTATCCTATCTTATAGGTCTAGTAGCCACTTATAAGTGAGTATTTACTGTGCATGTCTTTCTGCTGCTGGGATAGGTCACTCAGGATGATCTTTTCTATATTCCACCATTTGCCTGCAAATTTCACGATTGCCTTGTTTTTAATTGCTGAGTAGTATTCCATCGTGTAAATGTACCACAGTTTCTGTATCCATTCATGCTATGAGGGACATTGGGGCCATAACCAAACTTTGAGCAGAGTGTAGGGAATCATATGAAAGAAGGGGGAGTTAGTAAGACTTGGAGAGAATGGGAGCACCACAAGGACCAAATGTATCTGGGCACAGGGGTCTTTTCTGAAACTTGATTCTCCAACCAAAAACCATGCATGGATATAACCTAGAACCCCTGCTCAGACATAGACCATGGCAGCTCAGCATCCAAGTGGGTACCCTAGTAAGGGAAACAGGGACTGTGTCTGATATGAACTCAGTGGCAGAGTCTTTGACCTCCCCCCACAACCCCTGAGGGAGAAGCAGCCTTGCTAGACCACAGAGGAGGACTTGCAGCCAGTCCTGGTGAGACCTGATAAGATAGGGTCAGAGAGAAGGGGAGAAAGACCTCCTCAATCAGTGGACTTAGAGAGGGGCAAAGAGAAGATGAAGGAGGGAGGGTAGGATTGGGAGGGAATGAGGGGACTACAGCTGGGATACAAAGTAAACAACATGTAATTAATATAAAAAATAAAAATTATTTTAAAAAATGACATTTGAATATTAGAAACAAAAACACATCAGAAGGAAATCTATGTAATGGTATGTCATAAGTAAACCCATTACCATTTAAAAGGACATGAATAGGTGTGATGAGGTAATCAGGCCTTCCTAATAGTTGAAACTAGTTAGGTCCCAGGGAGTGCAAATATGCAAAAATGCTAGTCCTAGACCTGCTCAACATGCATTATCAAAGGAATTCTAGCGATTAGAACCAAATGAGCCACAAAAAGCAAACATACAAAAAAACAGCATTCAGCAAAAATTTGTGAAATACTTCTTGTCCATCAAAGTAACCATTTTCCTTGCTCCAACAAAAGGGATCTGAGGATCTCTATTGACCTGTGGCTCCTATTGGATATGAACACCCATGGTGGCCTCCAGGTTACCTGAAGTGAAAGTAAATGTACTTGTTACACATTTCAAAATGCACATCTAGATTCCTGTCCCTTCCCAAACATCCTCATCTCTCTTTGCACTATCTGAATCTCCTAAATATTCTAGAAATACCCCATCTTTTTTCCACTAATTAATTTCTTAATTTTATATCTTCATCATAGGTCCCTCCCTTCTCTCCTCACAGTCCCACAATCATTCTCCCCTCTCCCATTCCTTATTTCTCTTCAGAGAGACACCCTAAATGTACCAACCCACCCTGACACATCACATCAGGCAGGACTAAGAACATCCTATCTCACTAAGGACAGGCAAGACAGCACCGCTAAGGGAAACAAAAGTAAGGGCAAGAAAAGGAGTCAAAGAAAGCTCTCAGTCCAATTGCTAGGGGACCCACATGTTGAGTAACCTGCACATCTGCTACATATGTGTAGAGGGACCTAGGTTCAGCCTATGCATTTAGCACAGTTTGTCTCTGCGTAAGCTATTTCTATTTTTCTCGTAATAGTCTGTATTCTCTTCTAGGTAGTCTTGGTCATATCAAGTCTGCTTCTTTTACTCTCTGCTCTGAACTCTTCCAGGTGCCTCTGAACATTTTCCCTCTCTAGCCCGTAATAAAAACATCCCCTGTAATAATGGAGTGACTATTATTTTGCTGGTCTCTTTTCTGTTCCTGCTTAAAAAGTTTGAATATTTAAAGTACATATTTTATTAAGTGAATATTACTATGCCTAAATCACGTTACACCATTCAAGGAATATGTACTGAAAAGCCACAGTTTTCACTTGGGGAGGATTAAAGATACCTGTGAATAGAAGAGTCAAAGAGAGGCAAAAATATAAAGGTATTTTATAAAATATTGTCAACTAGGTTTTCTGATGAACTTGAAATTAAATGTGTATGTCTGTAAAGTCATTTCTATCTAGCTGAATCAGTGTTAAAATACTGACAAATAAATGTTTAAAACCAGAATGTTGTTGGACTTTGGACTGAAATCTGACCAGTTTCCAACAAATCTTTGTTGGCATAGTGGGTAAAACAACTAGATGAAACAGAAAATAATCTCTCATAACTTAGGCTGATAGTTTTGAAGATACATAGATATCATTCTCTTGTATAGCTCAGAGCATACCTCTCTGACCTGAAAACTCTGTTTTTTGGGGAGTATTGGTATTGATTATTTCTAACAGGAGTAGCTGTCATGAAGCAACTGTTAAGAATTAGTTCACATGTTCTAGAGAAATCAAGACCGAACACTTCCTGAAACCACTAGTCTATCAAGAGAATAATAATAGTCATTTTAAAATAGCTTCACAGTGAAGCCTGGAATAGAGAAACTCTCATTGATCATGAAATTATCCTTTTCTTTGCTGGTGCTAACCAAAAATGGCTACATCAGTCTGTATACAAACCACTGAAGTGTAAACATTCTGTAGTAGTCAGGAGGAGAAACCACTGTGATGTCAACATCCCAAGCCTCAGGCCATAACTGACAAAGTGACACATGCATTTCATTTCCTTCAAACTTTTGACTTTAAATCACTCT
The DNA here is from genome assembly GCA_036365155.1 of Meriones psammophilus. Taxonomy (NCBI): domain Eukaryota; kingdom Metazoa; phylum Chordata; class Mammalia; order Rodentia; family Muridae; genus Meriones; species Meriones psammophilus. The sequence continues at coordinate 44,931 of JAEOAE010003157.1, forward strand.
TTTGATCAATTTTTGAAACACATGTTTTTGGAAGAAATAACATTTTCACAACCTTATGTGTGTGTTCCTGTGTGTATAATAAATATATGATATAGATGATAAACAGATTATAGATGTTAGAGAGAAGGGTAGATAACTGTAATAATATGTGTGCAACAATAGGAGGAATACTCGTATAAAGCATCGTGATAGGCTAGGGTCAAATAGAAAGGGAGTAGGACCTTTCCTATCAGTAGGCTAGGGGAGGGGCTTAGGAGCAGAAGAGGGAAGGAGGGTGTGATTGGATGGATATGAGGGAGGGGGACACAGACACAGTACAATTTGAATAAATTGTAATACATGATAATTAACAGTAATGTAAAAAAAACGCATCGTGAAATTTGTATTCATCTCCAAAGATTATGAATACCTAATAGCTTCAATAGCTTCAAACCTCATTATCACAAGTAAAACAGTGAACAGGTCATACAACTTGCTAAGAGAGAAGAAAAAAGACTAGGCCACCAGTCTGCAATCAAAGGCATTAACCTGTTTTCCAGTAAAGCCACATTTTCCCAAGGTGTTACCTGATTAGTACTTGTAGCTGAAATGGAATGACAAGGCTTTGAAAGTCTTTAGCAGTGATTCCCTAGACTTCAACACTAAAACACAGTGTTTACAGCTTCTTGAAAGCTAATTCTGGTGGACATGATACCTATTTCTCCTAATTTTACTTACAGAATATAGAGAAAAATTATTCCATTTTTTTAAAATACTGAATATTAGATTAAGTTCTGTGCTTTCCTTTCCTAAGGTAGAATGTACACCTTATGAAACTAAAACCTGCTTTACTTATGGAAGTTTATTCACTGCTTTTCTATGGTTTAACATTTGTCCTGGTTTGTTTCTCTGATGCTATGATAAACACTGATCAAAGCAACTTTGGAAAGGGTATATCTGGGTTATAATCCATTGAGGGAAGACAGGGCAAAAACTCTAAGCAGGGACTGAGGGAGAAACCATGAAAGAACAACACTCATTGGCTTGCTCAGTTACCTTTTTTGTACAGCCCAGGCCCACCTGCAGGAATGGTACATCCACAATGGACTGGGCCCTCCTACATCAATTAGCAATTTTAAAAAATGACTGTACCCCCCACCCCGCCAATCTGATGGAAGCAATTCTTTAGTTTAGATTCCTTCCCCTCAGGTGAGTCAACCTGAGTTAGCCATCATAATAGTGTATGGCTATTCAAAAAAACACAGCACTGGAGATATAGCTCAGTGAGGTAGGAGGGTAAGAAGGGGGGAGAGAAAAGAGAGGGAGGGAAAAGAAAGAAAAAAATGTGTGTTTTCTAGGTACAATCCCTTACAGGGAAAAAAAAAGGAAGAAAGGAGGAGAAGAAGAAAGGAAAGGAAAGAAGAGGGCAAAACAAGGCCTCCTAATACTCCCCAACATCCAGAACTGAGAATTGAACCAAGGGCCTCACTAAACAGGTGCTTCACTACTGAGCTATGGCCACAGCCATTTTCCCATTTTTAATTTTTGTTTTGAGATTAAGTTGCCCAGGCAGGCCTTGAACTCATTCTGGAATTCACAAAAGCCTGGAAATCACAGATGCCATCTTCAGGCATCTGCCATCCAAAGATCTGGGATTATAGACATGTACCACCAGGCTAAACAAAGAAATTATTTTTATGAAAGAAAGAAAAAAAACGATTCAAACAAAGAAGGCCATATGAAGAGAGGATCAAAAATAGAATTATGGTGGCATAAATGACAGAACACTGGGGACCACCAGAAACTAGAAGAGATGAATATTCTTCCAAGAAGCCTTCAAAGGAGGTTATCTCCTGACACCTGAATTTCAGAGCCACCCACCAAAATTATGCAAGAATAACCACCTGTTGTTTTAAGCCCCAAAATTTATGATACTTTGTTATAGCAGCCCCAATGCTTGAAAACTAACTTGTAACTATTATGTAATACATTATTTAAGAAATGGAATTAAGCCTGGTGGTGATGGCCTTTAATTCCAGAATTCAGGAGGCAGAAGCCAGCAGACCTGAGTTCCAGGACAATCAGGACTACACAGAGAAACCCTATCTAAAATTCGGAAATACAAAAAGTGAAAATAAAATAAACTGGAAGAGAGGGAGATAAAACATTAAAAAAAAATAGAGATCAGAAGCTGGGCATCTTGGTGCAAGCCCATAATTTTAGCAAATCAGGTAGGCGGAGGCAGGCAGATATCTGTGAGTTCTAGGCAAGCCTGGTCTACAAAGTGAGTCCAGGACAGCCAAAGCTACACAGAGAAACCCTGTCTCAAAAAATTACTTCATTTGTATTTTCCTCTTAAATTGTAAAGTTTGCAAGTCCTGGTGGCACTGCCTATTGAATTACAGGGCAGATTAGGCTACAGAGATCCTGTCTCAAAAGAAAAAAAGGAAGGAAGGAAGGAAGGAAGGAAGGAAGGAAGGAAGGAAGGAAGGAAGAAAGGAAGAAGGAAGGAAGGAAAGGAAGGAAGGAAGGAAGGGAAGGAAGGGAAGAAGGGAGGGAGGAAGGAAGGAAGGAAGGAAGCAAGGAAAAAAGGAAAGAAAGAAAAAAGCCAGACCACACTAGTACATGGAGCTGGTCTTTTTAAGTTTTAATAAAATACTTTCAAAGTTTTCCAAACATATATATTCATACCTATCACAATAAAATTTCTCACATGGGGGGGTGTTTAACCTCAATTCTTATCATTTCTTCTACCAACATTCTGCAATTTGTTTAATAAAACAACAATCAACTAAGACAATCCAGAGCTAAAAATGATTCTATATGCCAGGCAGTGATGGCACATGCCTTTAATCCGAGGCTCAGGAGGAAGAGACAGGCAGATCTTTGAGTTTGAGAACAGTCTCGATTTACAGAAAAAGTTCCACCATAGTCAGGGATACAAGGAGTAACCCTGTCTTAATGAAAAAAAAAAAAAAAAAAAAAAGAAACACCAAAAAAAAAAAAAAAAAAAAAGTAAAAAGGGAAAAACCCTGTATAAATTCTCAAAAGAGTACATCATTCACTAGAGTAAACTTGCAGTTCATGAATTGCTGTTCAATGATGGAGTTAAATACTCACAAGAAAAAATGGGAGGCCACAGGAAGGAGGGAGACTTTACAGTCTCCTTCTTATCTGTACATTGCATATAAGTAGATCATTTATCTTTACATTCAACCACAAATTTCTTCAATAACTGCTTCTCTCAGTGATGCCCTCAATTGGTTACACATGACACTGAAAAACATTCCTTCACTATCTATGTCCCTGGATCCTGATAACCCATCCTGTCACCTTGTACCTGTTTTGCCAGCATGAAATTGAAAACTCAGATTTATAGTGCTTTAAACATATAACGTTATTATTTATCATGTTAAAAACAAAGAAAAACAAAACACAAAGCAGCTACCTAGATCTGCTATGGCAACCCTACTGTCAGTCATTAGTTATCCAGGATCTTTCTAGCTCTTTGCTCTGTTACTCCTACCGAACATGGCTGCTACATCTCCAGTCCTTTGCTTGCTTGCTTGCTTGGTTTGGACTTTTATGTGTGGGTTTCCTGGCTGTCCTGAAATTACAGCTATAGACCAGGCTTGCTTTTAATGCAGAGATCCAAATGCCTCTACTTCACTTCCCAAACTCTGGGATTAAAGGCCTGAACCACCACCACCCAGCTGATCTCCAGTCTCAGCTAAACAAAAGCTGGGAATGCACACCGTTACCTCCTTAAACACATTTGAAACATTGTATTAATCATTCCATTTATATTCAACTAATCCAGTCATAGTCACATGATTATAGCTGTTAAAAATTAAAGAGAGTTGGAGATGGGTCAGTGATTAAGAGTACTGACTCTTCACCAGATTGTGCACACCTTAAATCCCAGCACTTGGGAGGCAGAGGCAGGCTGATCGCTGTGAGTCTGAGGCCAGCCTGGTCTACAGAGTTCCAGAACAGCCATGGCTACACACAGAGTGAAACACTGTCTTGACAACTCCCACCCCACAACTTAAAGAAGAAAATAAACAAAGAAATCTAAAAAATGTGTTTTAATTTGAAAACAGTCTTTCTCTTCTGCACAGCCATATACCTAGACAAAAATTAGGGCTCATATCACCCACAAGAAAAATAATATCTATTGGGGAGAGTTGAATGTCTTTTCCAAATTTACCAAATCCATTTGCCGCTCCTCTTCTTTCATCCCCTAAGCAATGGTGTATCCCAAAGCCTGGGCCCTGGTCATTTATTCCTATCTCTGTGACAACATTCTGAGGACATCTACATAAATGTAATAGCTCAATCTGCCTTAATGATTTCCAGATATTCATGATTATTCTCTATCTGCCCTATCTTTTCACACATGGATGGTGATGTTTACAATTTGGGTCATGAGATGGCTGTTACCATCTTAATGAAAGCAGCTAAGATTACCCACAAAAGAGTCATGGGAGCATTACAAGATCCTCAAGTGAAATTACAACCACTTCTCTGTACCCGCATGAAATTCTACTCAGTTAGGCCTTCTTGCTGCCTGACAAAAAAAAACTGGCTATTGATAACTGGCAAATAAATCTCTAATCGTCACCTGTCTTTACTCCTGGCTCATGTATTTGAACACCCAAATAACAGTTCTGTCTTGATTAAAAACAATCATATTTAACACATCCAAAATTAAACTAAGTTATTTCTCCCTTTGCTTGAATTTATATCCCAATTACCCAGGTTAGAATCTTTGTTACTCTCAACCACTTTTCCTACTTCAACCCTGACATTAATTTATCATTAAGCTTTACTAATTTCAGCTTTCTAACTCTCGCATCCACACCATTATTTCCACAGCAAGTACTCCTGAGTTTCCTCACACAGGTCCTTCTGTGTGTAGCTCACTGCCACTAGAGTCACAATTTTGTTAATTCTTATTTCTTAAGAACTCTCATTTTCAAAGCCAGAGAGATAGATCAGCAGGTGCTTGCAGCCATGCCTGATGATCCAAGATGCTTTGTAAGAGAGAACACACTCCAGCAAGTTGTCCTCTCACCTCTAGACATATGCCATGGTGTACACACACATAAACATTCAGTCTCAAAATACAGTATTTTACTTATGGAAGAACATACTTTTGCTTATGTCACGTGCAATATACAGCTTAATAGTTGCAAACCATTTTGAATACTTTTTCTAGTATACTGAAGCCAACAGATTTTTAAAATATACGACTTCAAGTGATTATTAATGTAAATTAATATAGTTTAATAAAATTTATATAAAGAATTTTGCCAGCAAATATTTTTTGCCTGTGCCATTTCTTAAAACTTAGGACCTTGCACATGTTAGAGAAGAGCTCTGTTACTAAACTACATCCCCAGCTGGATGGGTTATTTCTAAAACAGTAGAACAAAAAATAAACATGAAGGAATATAAAAAAATAAGTCATCACTCAACTTAGACAAATCTCAATAAAACTAAAACAAAGTAACAGTAAGAAAAGTAAAGGCAATTAAATAAGTAACTTTGTCTTTTAGAGACAAATTACACTTCCTAATTATTCCACCATCATCCAAATATAAAGTAAAATGAGGGTTTTTTTGGGGGGGATGTATGTGGGTATATGAGTGAAGAGAACACAGGTGGACATGGTGTCTTCTTCCATTAATGTCCACCTTATGTCCTCACAGAACTTGAAGCACACTGATTCAGATAAACTATGTGGCCAGGAAGCTCCAGGAGTCTCTGCCTCCCCAGCCCTTGGGTTACAGATGCTGTGCATCACTGAGCTATTTTTATATGGGCACTAGGGATTAGGCCCTCATTAAACAACAACTACTTACTTTACCAAATGAGCCATCTCACTATGCCCCCAAAAATATAGTTTTAAATAATGAATTATCAAGCTGTCATAAAAATCAGTGATTTTAAAGCTTTGTCCTTGTAAATAATAACATTAGCATAAAAAGCACAAAACTGAAAGCAGTAAGTATTCAATAGTAATAAAGTCAATGAAGCTGATCCTCAGAAATATGATTCTATCGTTAAAAAGTATGTTTTTCCAAAATTGTATAGACAAAGAACTTCCTTATCTCATCAATGTCGTGGAAAAATCAAGATATTTAAAGTACATGTTATCTTCTTTACGGTTTCTGGACTCTTTTTTTTTCAAGAAAACATTTTTTTGTGTGTGTGTGTGTAGCCTTGGCTGTCCTAGACTCGCTTTTGTAGGCCAGGCTGGCTTTGAACTCTCAGAGATCCACTCGCCTCTGCCTCTCTGAGTGCTGGGAATAATGGTGGGTTCCTGGAGTTTTTATGTTGATAAAGTTGTAGATTTACCAACAGTGAAAGGAATAAGAGACACCTTGGATCCTTTACCACGTTAACTTCAGCAGACAAGCTGCATCCTTACAGTGCAGTATCACTGTTAGGATGCTGGTATCATATAAGAAGCCACCATTCTTATTCAGATTTCCCCATTTCATGTGTGTGTACACACAAGCCCACACCTTTAATTGCAGCACTTGGAAAGCAGAAACAAGTGGGACTCTATGAGTGTCAGTGTCACCTATATAGATAATTCAAGTACATCTAGGACTACATAATAAGACCTTGTCTCAGAAAAAGGAAATAGCAAAAAAAGGAAGAAAAAGAAAATCGAAAAGAAAGGAAAAAGAAAAATATAACTGAAAATATGTAACAGCAAAACGGTTCCACAGAAAAAGCCACTTGCTGTCAGGCCTCGTGACTTAAGTTTAATTGCAGGAACCCACATGCAGGCTGTGGCAGCACTGGACTCTCTGTGCTTCCTTTCCTGGAGGACTGGCCTCAGCATCACCCTTCCTCAGGATGCAGCGCACAAGTCTATCCCTAGGGCCACTGCACAATGCGCCCCTGCCTCCCAACCCCGGAGGCAGGAGGGCGGAGTCCCGGGTACCAGCAGCCTCCAGAGAAGCTCTTGGCAGAACCTGGCCAGGCTCTCACTCCCGATCCGCGCCCAGCCTTGCTCCAAGACCTCCATCCTGCACGTCCCTCACACACGCCCACAGCCAGCCAGGGTCAACCGCTCCGCGATGGCCGACACCCGTGAACCCGCCGCTCCTCCACCGCAGGACCCAACGCTCTCTCCTTCCTGCCTCCCAGCCGGGATGCCAGGCCCAGCACCACCTAGCCCACTGGAGGCTGCTTGGGGCGGAGGCAGAGCCCAGAGGCAGAGGAGGGGAAGGAGCCCGCGGGCGGGGGAGGAGCCCGAGGGTGGCGGGAGGCGGAGCCTAGAAAGGTGAAGGCGGAGTCCGGAGAGCAGAGGCGGAGCCTAGTGGGAAAGGAGGCGGAGCCCAGGCTGTGCCCACCCCATAGCCTTAACTGGCTTCTCCGGGTCTCTGCCTACCAAGATGTAGTCCAGTAGCTGAGCCACGACCGCTGCCACCTTGCCCAGGAAGTGGATTCCCATAGCCAATCCTCGCCGCTGCCAACCACCAGGCCCAGGACGAGCTCAGCGTTTTCCCTTCAGCGTCTGTATCCATAGCAACGGCGCTTTGGCCAGGCTTGACAATAGAGGCGCACACTGCGCCTGCTCTGCGCCTAGCGAAAGCCCCTCCCCCGCCCCACCTGAGTAGGTTCTGCCTTATGGGTTGGGCGCTGTGAGGCCTGAAATTTCTGAAATCTTAGTATTAATTTTACAGGACAAAAGGATCTTTGAGATGAGTGTACATCTAACACTTCTCTCCTGTTTTCAAACCCCTTGTCTCAGCTACTTTTCTGGGGAAGTAGTTTTTGAAAAGATGTTAGACATTTCCATATCTTTTTCTTTTTGTATTGATGGGACTTGTTTTTGCTTTGCCTATAAATAATGAATCCTGGAATAAACCTGTGCTGCTTCAGCCAGAATGACAGCCCCCTCAAACCATCTCCATTCAATGATGGAGTTAAATACTCAGAAGAAAAAAATAGGAGGCCACAGGGAGGAGGGAGACTTTACTTTCTCCTTCTTAACTGTACATTACATACTACTAGGTCATTTGTAATACATTCAACCACAAAGTTCTTCAAAAACTGTTCCTTTCAATGGCCTCAATTGGCTAACCAGGACATTGGGAAACATTCCTTCACTCTCTATGACCCTAGATCCTGATAACCCCATCCTGTCACCTTATCTCTGTTTTAGTTTTAGTTTCTCTGTTTTAGTTTCTCATGAAACTAAAAACTCAGATTTATAGTGACTTAAACATATAATGTTATTATCATGTTAAAAACAAACAAACAAAAAATCACAAAGCAGCTATCTAGACCTGCTATAGTAACCCTACTGTTAGTCATTAGCTATCCAAGTTCTTTCTAGCTCTTTGCTCTGTTACTCCTACCCATGATGGCTGCTAGATCTCTAGTCCTTTGCTTGCTTACTTGCTTGGTTTGGGTTTCTCTGTAGGTTTCCTGGCTGTCCTGAAAGTAGATCTATAGACCAGACTGGCCTTTAATTCAGAAATCCAAATGCCTCTACCTTGCCTCCCAAACTCTAGGATTAAAGGCCTGAGCCACCACCACCCAGATGATCTCCAGTCTCTGGTAAAGAAAAGCTGGGAATACACACCATCACCTCCTTAGAACATTCTTCAAAAATTGAATTTGTCATTCCATTTATATTCAACTAATGTAGACATAGTCACATGATTATATCTGTTAAAAATTTAAAGAGATCTGGAGATGGCTCAGTGATTAAGACTACTGACTGCTCATCAGGTAGCACACACTTTTAATCTCAGTGTTTGGGAGACACAGGTAAGCAGACCTTTGTAAGTATGAGGCCAGACTGGTCTTCAGAGTTCCAGAACAGCCAGGGCTACACACACACACACAGAAACCCTGCCCTGAGTACCCCCTCCAAAAAGAAGAAAAAAGAAAAGAAAAGAAAGGAATCTACAAAACTGTTTTAATTTGAAAGCAATCTTTCTATTCTAGCCATGTAACTAGAGAAAAATTAGGGCTCATATCACCTACAAGAAGAATAATATCTATTAGGGAGAGTTGAAAGTCTCTTCAAAGTTCATCAAATCCTTTTGCTGTTCCTCTTCTTTCATCCCCTTAGCAATGGTGTACCCCAAATTCTGGGTCCTGGTCTTTTTTTTTCCTATCTCTGTGACAACATTCTGAGGACATCTACACAAACCACAGCTCTGTCTGTGCTAATGACTCCCAGATCTTCATGTTTAGTCTTTATTTCCTCTATCTTTTCACACTTCACTTGGATGTTGATGATCACAATTCAGGGCATGATGTGACTGTTACCATCTTAATGACAGCAGTTATGATTACCCACCAAAGGGTCAGGGGAACATCACTAGCTCCTCAAATGAAATTACAACCACTTCCCTGCACCCTGACTGTAATTCTGCTAAGTTATGCATTCCTTTATTGCTGCCTGACCAAAAACACTGGGTATTGATAACTGCTAAATAAATCTCTAATCATCACCTGTCTTTACTCCTGGCTCATGTATTTGAACACCCAAATAACAGTTCCATCTTGATTAAAAACAATCATATTTAACACGTCCAAACTTAAATTCAGTTATTTTCCCCTTGCTTGAATTTATATACCAGTTACCCAGGTTAGAATCTTTGTTACTCTCAACCACTTTTTCTACTTCAGCCCTCACATTAATTTATCATGAAGCTTTACTAATTTCAGCTTTCTAACTCTAGCATCCACACCATTATTTCCACAGCAAGTACTCCTGAGTTTCCTCACACAGGTCACACAGGTCCTTCTGTGTGCAGCTCACTGCCACTTGAGTCACAATTTTGTTAATTCTTGGTTCTTAAAAACTCTCATTTTCAAAGCCATAGAAACAGCTCAGCAGGTGCTTGAAGACATGACTGATGATCTCCAGAAATGCTTTGTAGGAGAGAACATATTCCAGGAAGTTGTCCTCTCACCTCTAGACATATGCTGCGGTGTACACACACACACACAAACACACACACACACACACACACAAACACAAATTCAGCCTTAAAATACAGTATTTTACTTATGGAAGAACATACTTTTGCTTATGTCACCTGAAATATACTGCTTAATAGTTGCAAACCATTTACAATACTTTTTCTAATATACTGAAGCCAACTGATTTTTAAAATATACAGGACTACAAGTGAATATTAATGTAAATTAATATAGTTTAATAAAATCTATATAATTTTATATCTATATTATCTATAGTTTTGCCAGCAAATAATTTGCCTGTGCCATTTCTTAAGACTTAGGACCTTGCACATGTTAGAGAAGAGCTCTGTTACTAAACTACATCCCTAGTTAGATGGGTTATTTCTAAAACAGTAGAACAACAAATAAACATGAAGGAATAAAAAAAAAAAAATAAGTCATCACTAAAATTTACTTTGACAAATCTCAATAAAACTAAACCAAAGTAACAGAGTAAGAAAAGTAAAGGTAATTAAATAAGTAACTTTGTCTTTTAGAGACAAATTACACTTCTTAATTATTCCACCATCATCCAAATATAAAGTAAAATGAGTTTTTTTTTTTTGGGGGAGATAATGTATGTGGGTATATGAGTGTAGAGAACAGAGGTGGACATGGTGTCTTCTTCCATTACTGTCCACCTTATGCCCTCACAGAACTTGAAGCACACTGATGGGGCTAAACTATGTGGCCAGGAAGCTCCAGGAGTCTTTGCCTCTCCAGCCCTTGGGTTACCGATGCTGTGCATCACTGAGCCTCGCTATTTTTATATGGGTGCTAGGGATTAGGCCCTCATTACACAACAACCACTTACTTTACCAAATGAGCCATCTCACCATGCCCCCCAAAGAATATAGTTTTAAATAATGAATTATCAAGCTGTCATAAAAATCAGTGATTTTAAAGCTATGTCCTTGTAAATATTAACATTAGCATAAAAAACACAAAACTGAAAGCAGTAAGTATTCAATAGTAATAAAGTCAATGAAGTTGAACCTCAGAAATATGATTCTATCATTAAAAAGCATGTTTTTCCAAATTTGTATAGACTAAGAACTTCCTTATTTCATCAATGTTGAGGAAAAAATCAAGATACTTAAAGTACATTTTATCTTCTTTACAGTTTCTGGACTCTGTTTTTCAAGAAAACATTTCTGTGTGTGTGTGTGTGTGTGTGTGTGTGTGTGTGTGTAGCCTTGGCTGTCCTAGACTTCCTTTGTAGGCCAGGCTGGCCTTGAACTCTCAGAGATGCACTTGCCTCTACCTTTCTGAGTGCTGGGATTAATGGTGGGTTTCTGGAGTTTTTATGTTGATAAAGTGGTAGATTTACCAACATTTAAAGGAATAAGAGACACCATGGATCCCTTTACCACGTTATCTTCAGCAGACAAGCTGCATCCTTACAGTACAGTATCACTGTTAGGATGTTGGTATCATATAAGAAGCCACCATTCTTATTCAGATTTCCTCATTTTATGTGTGTGTACACACAAGCCCACACCTTTAATTGCAGTATTGGAAAGCAGAAACAAGTGGGTCTGTATGAGTGTCAGTGTCACCTATATAGATAATTCAAGTACATCTAGGACTACATAGTAAGACCTTGTCTCAGAAAAAGGAAAGAAAAAAAGGAAAAATAAAAATGTAACTGAAAATATGTAACAGCAAGATGGTTCCACAGAAAAAGGCACTTGCTGTCAGGCCTCATGACTTAAGTTTAGTTGCAGGAACCCACATGCAGGCTGTGGCAGCACCCAACTCTCTACACTTCCTTTCTGGGAGGCCTGGACCCAGTGTCACTCTTCCTCAGGATGCAGCATGCAAGTATATCCCTAGAACCTCTGCACAATGTGCCCCAGCCTCCCAACCCCGGCTGCAGGAGGGCAGAGTCCCGGGTACCAGCAGCCTCCAAGAAGCTCTTGGCAGAACCTGGGCAGACTATCACGACCTGCCCATTCCGCTAGTCCCCAGCTGCAACGCCCGGCCTAGCCCCGCGACCGCCGTCCTGCAGGTCCCTCACACAAGGCCACAGCCAGCCAGGCTCAACCGCTCCGCGATGGACGACACCCGTGGATCCGCTGCTCCTCCACCGCAGGACCCAACCTTCTCTCCTCCGCACCTCCCAGCCAGGATGCCAGGCCCAGCACCACTTAGCGCACTGGATGGCTGCCTGGGGAGGAGGCGGAGCCCAGAGACGCGGCGGGGGCGGAGCCCGGGGGAGGAAGGCGGAGCCCCGGGGAGGAGGGAGGTGGAGCCCGGAGAAGCAGAGGCGGAGCCTAGTGGGGCGGAGCTGGACCTAGGGAGATGGAGGCAGAAACTGGAGCTAGGCAGGGGCAGAGCCCTGGGGCGGAGAGAGGCGCCCGGTGGGCAGAGGCGGAGCCTGGTACGGCGGAGGCGGAGCCTAGGTGGGCAGAGGCGTAGCCCAGGGACGAAGGCGGAGCCCGGGGAGGGCGGAGGCGGAGCCCAGGCGGCCCCGCCCCACACCCTTACCTGCCTTCTCCCTGTCTCAGCCCACTATGATGAAGTAGTCCACTAGCTGAGCCTTGACCGCCGCCACCACGCCCAGGAAGCGGGTTCCCGTTGCCAACCCTCGCCGCCGCCGCCCACCAGGCCCAGGACAAGCTCAGCGGTTTCCCTTCAGCGTCTGTATCCATAGCAACGGCGCTTTGGCCACTCTTGACAGTAGAGGTGGGCACTGTGCCTGCATTGCTCCTCGCGCAAACCCCTCCCCCGCCCCACCCTTTTCTGCCTTCTGGGTCAGGACGCTCTGAGGCCTGAAATTTAAGAAATCTTACTATTAATTTGACAGAACAAAAAGATCTTTGAGATAAGTGTGCATCAAAGCAGTTCTCTCCTGTTCTCAAACCCCTTGCCTTAGCTACTTTTCTATCACTGTGCTAAGATATCATGACCAAGGCTGCTTATAGAAGAAACATTTGGTTGGGTACCTAGAGTTTCAGAGGGTCAGTCCATGACCATCATGAAAGGGACCATGATGGCAGACAGGAATGGCAGGCACAGCACCAGAGAGAACAGTGGCTGTGACCCTACATCCTGATCTACAAGTATGAGGCAAAGAGCTAACTGAGAATGGTGTGAGATTAAAAACCTCAAAGCCCACACACAGTGACACACCTCTTCAACAAGATCACACTTCCTAATTTTTCCAAAACAGTTCCACCAACTGGGGACCAGATTTTCAAACATATGAGTCTATAGGGGTCATTTTTATTCAAACAGCTACACTCCTCAATAGCTTCCTATATAGCCAAGAAATAAGATAAAAAAATTTCAATACCCCAAAGAATCCCAGACACTCAGATTCTTGTGCAGTTTTATTGCTGTTGCTGCTGTTTTGTTTTTGAGACAGAGTTTCTTATAGTCCAGGTTGACCTTCATTCCTGACTTTCCTGATGCTCCTTTGACAGGCATGTGTCACCACACTTGCTTTATGATCTTTTTCGTTTGTTTGTTTTTGTATTGTTTTGTTGTTGTTTGTTTTGCTTTTCAAGACAGCATTTCCTCTGTAGCTTTGCCTGGACTGGAGTAGGTCTGTAGACCAGGATGGCCTTGAACTCACAGAGATCCAGTGTGTGCCACTACACCCAATGACCTCTTTTTTTTTTTTTTTTTTTTGAGGGGGCTATTTTTATCTTTTCTGTAGATGAGTAATGAGAGTATTTTATTTGCATGTATATAAGTGTACCACCTGTGCCTGCTTTATATCCCAGTTGGTCATATGGCATCAAATTCCCTGAAACAGGAGCTACAGAAATTGTCAACCACCATGAACATGCTAAGAAGTCTGCAAAAAAGCAAAGAATATTTTGTTTGTTTTAAGTTTTATTATTTATTACAAATACAATATTGTGTTTGCATGTATACCTGCACATCATAAGAGGGCACCAGATTTCATTATAGATTGTTGTAAGCCACCATGTGGTTGTTGGGAATTGAACTCATGACCTATGGAAGAACAGCTAGTGCTTTTAACCTCTGAGCCATCTCTCCAGCCCCACAAAAATGTATTTTTCATCACTAAGCCATCTTTTCAGGCCCTCTGGCTTCCTCTTTAATCTTTATTATAATAATAATTATTGTTATTATTCCTTTTTTCTTGCCTAGTATATTCCAAACAAATTCACCTTCTTTCATTTTCCCTACTGAATTAAAATGTTCTCGCTTCAGGCCCTTTGAATCCATATGTTCTTTATCCTGTCTGGGGTGTTAGGTCTCTCTTGCTTTTCTTTAGTCTTCACAGTGTAATTTATAGCGATGTATACATTTCTATGCATGGTCTATGGGTTTGTTTATGTGGATTACCCCACCAGAATCTAAACTTATAGAAAAAGAATAATGTTTGCATGGATCACTTTTGTGTGTTCAGGACTTAGCACAGCATTGGGTACCTAATTCACAAACAGTAACTATCTGGGGAAGGACACATATCCTTCTAAAGAGTAAATGCCTTGAACAAAGTCTTCATAATCTGACATTAATAAAGAATTCCCACCTAGAGGATGGGAGCATATAACATTTTATTTGTTAATGCCAGCCATTGTGCTGCCTGTAATAAACTTCTCGTGAAGTCTTTTTATATTTTTCTGTTACTGATGTTAATAAGATAGCCTCTTCTATGCCTGTTGCCTTCTCTGTGTTCTCTTTCATTTATCCTATAACAAGTTACTTCTTTAAAGCTTTAGTGAGATTTAGCATCTGGCTTTATCATATACAAAGACTACCTGTATCTGCCTTTGTTGTACATAAGCTAGGAATACATCTCAGAGATAGAACATTTGATTCACATATACAAGGTAAAGAAGGAAGAGGAATAGGGGGAGAAAGAAAAGGAATAGGAGAAGCAAAGCATTTTCTTCATACAGATGTTCTACCTGAAATACAGGAGTTATCAGTCTTCCTGTCTCTGTCTTCTAAAAAAGATAGAAATTACAGATACAGCAATAGTGCTACTTATTTGGTATTAGTTTTTAACCTGGTCCCTCTTCTGACATTCACTCTGTACTTGCTTTACATGTAGTTTATTTTATACACATGTTCATTTTCTGGGAAGAATCTCTGTTTTCATTAGGTTTTATGACAGGTCAGATCCTCAGAAAATGTCCTGATCTTTGCATCCTGCAATACTTATCCCTAGGAGACCATATCTGCAAAGGTGAGTATGTCCTCTCTGCACATCATTTGATTTCAGGATGATTTCAGGATGCATCTTAAACCTTGTTTTCAAGAGAATGATGTAAACAAGCCCTAAGCTTAACAGGCATTTTATTCCTCATGAAAAAAATATTCATCATAAAATGTCCTGTCTGAAAAGAGCATCTGAGGTCATTGTACAATGCACTCAGTAACTTTCATTTTAGTCACTAACATTATTAGTACTGTTTGTTGTTTTTCATTACTTTTCTAGAGATCCAAGCATGATGACCCTGGTGTAAGGGACTGTGTACACACTGTTAACTAAGAAAATAAAACCACACATTCAAAACAAGCAAAATCTCTAAATATTGATAAGAATTAGGTTTAGATTTAGGCCCCAAAAATAATTCAGTTGAAATGTGAGGAAGACATTGAAACACCATTATTCAGCAAGCTTTTAGAGTGTGTGTGTGTGTAAATAAGATGAAAGGATGCACACTTAAACACAACTTAAGAATTCTTGGGCACACAGACAAAAGGTGGAACATCATTAAGCAGGAATTTTTTCCTTTCTGTTTTCTTTCCAGGGAGAGTTTGAACATGTTCCTTCTCTTCCCCCCTTCCCCTCCCTTTCACTTCCTTCCTTGCTCAGTGGGAATTTACAAACATTGCACTTGAATGGATGCAGTTCTGTGAAAGCTTGCCCAAAGGCCCCCTGCTACCTCACTTCCAGACCTTGAATACAAAATGCATTCTAGCATTTTTTTTTCTTGCACTGGTGATTTTTCTGGGGGGTAGACATCCAGACATGGTGAATTCCTCATCTATCCCTCCCTCCTATCCTGGCTTATGTCCTTTAGCACTTTGGGGAGCACACTGACAGAGGTTCCCCACCCATGCAAACCACAATCATACATGTGCTTTCTAAGATTTTCTAACAAAATTTTTCCAGTTGCCAGACTGAGACCTTGCCCACAAAAGAATTGGCTTGGTTCTCAGGCAACAATCTCATAAGTGCAGCCAGGCTAATAAGTCATGTGCCAAGGTGCTCAGATGGGTACTCTTGGCACAGTGCCAGTATACTGGCACAGACCAGGAGATCAGTGGAGCCAAGCCTTCTCCTTTTGGGTTCAGTTCACTTCCTAGTTGAAGTCACCTATGGCTCAAAAAGAAGTTTGAGGGATTAGGGATGTAGCTCAGTTGATAAGAGGTAGAGCAGAAGGATCAGAAATTCATGGTCATCTTATAGCTGTTTAGTTTCAGGCCAGGCTGTGGTACAGGGGATCCTAACCAAATAATAATAATAGTAATAAACAGAATACATTTTGGCTAAGAGCATATTTGACGATTATTTTTCCAAGCCAGTGCTAACCTCAGGTCATCAACTTTCCTCAGAGAGGAAGCAAGGAGGCAACAAGGTTCAGCCCAACAGAATTTTCTGCACACATACCCCTCTTCAACCAAGCCCTCCCAGCCTACCATGTGGAGATGTGTGCTCCCACTGGAGACCAGAGGTGCCCCAGCTTGTAATGCTGAGTGCATGGGGCAGGAAAAGTCACCATGGAGCACAACTGTTTGGTCATTGGCCCACTGAGACCATCACAAGCAAACAAAACCACAAAAAAACAACACAAGAAAAAAAATGTACTGGGTACAATGCGTGCAAAGAGAATGGAAGAAGAAAATACCAAAACTCAGAACAGTGGCCTGTCTCTCTATGGGCCCTCTATCCTGTTTAATTAGTGATGTCCTACCCTGAAATCAGGCTTCACCAAATTACACCAGAGTTTGAAACGGTGACCTGCATTCAGCCAGCCCAGAGAATGGAGCAGCAACATATCTGTTGATCTCTACCAGACCAAAGGCCAAAGCACCAGGCAAACTCTGCCAGGCCAGAGACCACAGCAGCAGCAAATCTTTGCCAGATCGAAGGCCAGAGCAGTGGCCAAGCTCTGCTAGACCTGAAGCCAGAGTAGTGGCTAAGCTCTGCCAAACCAGAGACCAGAGAATATTGGCAGAGGTGCCAAGCCTGGGGCTCAACATACTGTATCTATCCATTGGCACCTCCTTGCCACTCTCACTGGAGCCTGTGGAGCATAGCTCAAGCTTCCCTGAAATCGGAAAGAATCAAGTCTAGACGGATAGAAGCATTTTGTCCCATGTCCTCTATCAGTCCCAGAGACAAAAACAAAACAAAACAAACAAACAAACAAACAAAAAAACTGACAGCGACAGACAAAACAATTAAACAAGACACAAACAGCTATATACCATTGCTTGTTCAGCAGAAAAATACACAGAGCCAGAGAGCAGATTCCACCACTCTTGCAGTGGAAAAAATGAAAGTAGGCTATCAGTGAATCCCTGATGCTGGAGCTACCTGCATTGTCCTTGTCCAAAAATCCAGAGATCACAGAAAACTGGGTACTCTACCACCCTTTACAGGGGCACATTCATCCTCTCTGAGGTCTAGAGATCACAGAAAACTCAGTGCTTAACTCCCTTTACAGATGTGCCCTTTCCTTCCAGGCTTCCTCTGGCCCACACCTGTCCAGAGCATCAGCTCTAACCTTTCTGACCACATAGATTACACATTTTGCCTCAAGGTCCAAAAAAAAAAAAAAAAAAAAAAAAAAAACCTAGAGAAACACAGACACAGACACAGACAGATACAGACAAGAGTACTCACTTATTGGCTGTTGTTCAGTTCCCTGTGCCAGGGGTGTTTGGGAGCCTTGAGGATCCAATATTAGACCCCACATGTTATGGCCAGGAGCTAGAACACATATGCAAGATCAAAGAGTTTTATTTGGGCTTAAGCTGGGTCTCTCCAACATCACCAACACAGTGGATCAGAGAGGAGAGCCCTGAGCAGCTGCATGGCAGGGTTTTGACTAGGGTTTTAGGAAGGACCAGAAAGTTCTGGTTTAACAGTTACAGGATTGGGTAACATTCAGCAAGAGCAAGCTTTTTACAAAGTGATTAGCTAGCTAACATAACTAACGTTGAGAGAGCTATCTCTTGGCCTCAGGAATGTTAGGTATTTTTTGTATCATTGAATGTTCTACTTCAAGGTTGGTGGGTTGCTGAGAACAAATGCCCCACTTTGAGATAAGATACGTTCCCATCCTTGTGGTTATCCTCAGACTGTTCCTTGGGTATGGAATCTTATGACCTTGTTTTGGGAAATGGTGACCCATGGCCTAGTTCCTCCTGACCTTATGGTAGAGTCACTATTCTGTGACCTTTGGGTGACCTTTTTTAGGCCTAGTTTCTGGTGACGTTTGGAGGTGTCAGGTAGGTTCTCTCAGTTTTAAGAGATCCATTTGAATTTTGTGGAGGTTGTAAATGGTATGGCCTGTGTCAGAGAGCACTCCAGTATTAAACTGTGATATAGAATAGTAGAATTGATGATGGAAAGGATTTACTATTGCTGAGAAAGTAGTGGTACCAGTTAGAATTTAGCTGAGGGAAGACTGCCTGTAAAACACTCCACAAATAAGTAATCTGCTAACCAGGCCTGTTAGAGATTAGGATCCTGGGATACACATGTTTGCTCACCAGGATTGTGTAGAAATGTGTCAGGGTTATGTCTCTTTAATTTGCAAATTCCCAATGTGTATTTATTAATTCATGAATGCAAATGAAAGCAGACCAGATTGGTGGGTGTACAATTTGGGTCAGGTATCTTGCTCCAGTAAATATTGAATTTCAAATTAAGGGACTGTCCTATGCCCATATGTACAATCCTCATTGACACAGTTCTGTCAGTTCAAATTTGAGACACAGGCTATGGCCTTAAGCTGTGTCTGTCACGTTACAGGTCTCAGCAGCTAATATTGTACACAGGGATATTATCAAACAGTATCTTATTAATGGCTTTCCCTCTACAAGAGAATGGCCTGTGTTTTTCAAAGTCAGTATGCCTATGTGTTTTTTTTTCAACTCTGAGTTTAAGTTTAAGAGCACTGCTGCTCTTCCAGAGGTCAGGAGTTCAATTCCCACCAACAGCATGGTGGCTTACAACATCTATAATGAGATCTGGTGCTTTCTTCTGGCATGTAAGTGTACATGCATGCAAAACACTGCATCCATAATAAATAAATAAATAAATAAGTAAGTAAGTAAGTCAGTTGTCATTATTAAATTTTATTTTGTTAATGCATCGCTGCTCTAGTCTCTTATTAGTTAATATTCTTTGATAATCCAGTCATTAAGAATTTCGTTCCTTTTTCCCTAGTGCTTTGATATTTGCTTTTGTTTAAAGCAATGTCTCCTGTAGATCAGCTTTTCACATGTTATGTAGTTTACACTTTATTGGAACACTGAATGCTTGACCCTACTGCCCAGTGCCTAGAACATAGTCTTGCAACTCTTTTCAGGCGGGACCTGACTGGTCAGTGTGAAGTAAAACAGACCAGTGAATGAGTGTCCACTGACCTCCCCGGGTTTTGTTTGTTTGTTTGTTTGTTTGGAGGTTGGTGATTACAAATAAAGAGGGACCTGTGTAAGAATTGAGTTCACTGACCCACTTTGAAGCTGGTGTTGTCACAACACAGAAAGGGAGGCGGAGGGGTGAAGATGGCACTGAGTCAGGTAATCAATTTTAGATGGTCAGTAAAAGTGAAAGGTGTACACTTAGAGGTGGGAGTCATACACAAAGAGAATCAAGAATTTTGATTAGTTGCTGAACTTGTTTCTGGAAAGCAAATTTCTACACTTACACTAGTTCAAACACACAGAAAATCTCGACAAAGTGGTGTGGTAGTGCCTAACAGGAATGCTTTCCCCTCCCCCCATTTGAAAATGCACAACCTGAGAGAAAAGGTATGAGTAATACTTTGTGCTCTCTAATATATACTTGGATTCCCTGAAGAATATTGGACCATAAAGCAATTTTCATGTTTTAAAAATGATTTTTGAGATTATAATGAAATTGTTTCAACCTTCTCATTCCTCTCTACTCTTATGTCTCAAATGATGGGATGAATCCTTAAGGTGGCTACTTAACAATCAAAGCGGGCTTGGCTGTCAGGTTCTCCCAGCATCCCTCAGTCCTTACCTGTTACAAGATATGAGTGTCAAACACAGTTTTCTAGCCCAGGAGTTGAGCTGCCCTCCTCCCAGCTGTCCTTCCTTATGTATTCTAACCCTTTTGGTTACCTGGTCTTTGTCATTTATCATTTTTCCTTTATGATAATTTTTTGTTTAAATTTATCATTTAATTTAAATGATAAATTAAATGATATTTAAATTTAAATTAAATTTAAATTTTTATTTAAATTTAAAATGATAAATTTTTCATTTATCATTTTTCCTCCTGGCCCTTTGTTCTGGCTCTCTACTTCCCTCTGTCCTCTCTTCTCACATAGCTCAGGGTCATGTCAACTCTAGAGTGTCCCACATTTCCCTGTGTCTATGTTCTCTCTTCTATCTATAATAAACTTTCTACTCCAACATACCTAGGAACAGCCACATCCTTTTTGTTTTATATCTCATTTTCGATGAGCTTAACTACTCCTTGCTTTCAAATTCATGGCCATTTGTTTCTTTAATGGTTGTTACTGTTTGGCTTTGACCGAAGTTTGGCTGAAGGACTTCCTAACTATGAGGTAGAGATGAAATCACTGGACACAGAGTGTGTAATATAAATTACCTGTAACTTGGAAAATGAACAGGTGCCCTGGGAGAGTGGAAGATTGAATTTTAAATCATTTCCAAGATGAGGGTGTTGCAGGATATTTGATCCCAGGGTGATCCCTTAGATTGTGAACTGTAAAAACCTGTGTTTTGTTTGGTATGGTTGAGCCCTAACACAAACCTTAATTCCAAGAATTTTCTGTTTATTCTAAAAAGGTGATTATGGGATGATTCTGTCAGCCCTGGAACATACCTTTAATTCAAAAGCTCTCTGTGCACAGGATGAAATAATGTTAACCCTAGGTCAAGAGGCAAAGCAAGAAACCAGCTGACAGGGATTAAAGAGTAAGTGGAGCTTTCAGCTGAAATGTATTTAAGACAGAGTGTAAAAGTGGAAGGAGTTTTAGATTGCTAGCTTTTGAGCTTTTTGAGCTTTGAGCTAGAAAGCCTTTGGCCTTGGGTTCTTTTGGCCTATCCCCCCCCTGAGCTGTCATCTGAACTGGTGAGCTTTTGGAGCTTTTCCTTCTTAGAGGTGAGGTGAGTAGCAGGGTCAGATGGTGCTTTCTCTGTCTCTCTGAACTAGCAGGTTTTCTCCCCAGTATCTGGCTCCTGGGTCTGTACTGGTAAAATCGACCAATTGGGATTTTCATTCTTTTATAACAACAATAGGGTTTTTGTGTGCCCATAGGGGTTAGGGAAAAGCTAGAATGCCTCTAATATCTGCATCATTTGATCTTTGATCCACTGGTAGAGGAGCTACTACTGTTCTGAGACTCAGCTGTATTGTTCAAGCTAATTGAAGACTCTGGGTAGGCTTAGGAGTCAGGAGCACCAGCAAGAGGTAGCTTACTAGGTTGTTCATGGATTTTCCTTTGATGTAGCTGTAGGAAGCTATGAGTGAGTCGCCATGCCATACCATGGTGAGTGTGGGGCCATTGTTCCCAGGCCAGGCAGAGCAGGTCTACTGAGCTATCACAGCCTGATCTGCTTTGACTGAGATGGACTGTGGTTCAGACTGTGGTTCTGTTGTTCTCCATGTGGTTACCTGGGCAGAGAATCTTGGACTCTGACCCTTCCTGAGTATTGATTGTCCAGGGAGGAGGGGACCATGCAGCCTGGGAAGTAGAAAGCTGTGGTGCTTATAATATCACTATTTAGTGTGCACACACAGGCATTGCTTCTGGTGTGCAGTAGATAGATTGGAAAAATGAAGATCTCATTTCTAGAAATGATGAATGTCATATTCCACACACGGTTTTGTGTAACAAATTGTACAAATAGTTTTGATACTGGAAGAAAAGAGTTGGTGGTGATCATCCTTCAGCAATACTTGGTTATTTTATTTTTATTTTTATTTTTATTTTTATTTTTATTTTTATTTTTATTTTTATTTTTATTTTTATTTTTATTTTTTACCTTGCATCTACCACTAGGCACAATAGCATGCTTTAGAGAAATTCAATTCCAGGGTGCAAAATGAATTTCTAAGATGCAGGTGTTTTACCTGGTTTTAGGTAAGTGGATAGGGCAGATTCCACATCTTGTGACATAATCCATGCATCAGGAAACATTAAATTAGTCTCCAACATTGTTTTGGGTGTGAGTGTTGGCAAGGGCTGGGATGTGCCTGAACCCACAAGAGAACATGAGGGACTGCAAGCCATAGCTTATCTTTATGATCACCTCCATTTTCCACTTCCAGAACAAAAGGGCTCTGTGGAAAGGAGGTTAGTAGTAGATGGTGGGTCAGAAATATAACAGTTTAGGTGTCACTGTGAGTTAGTCTTGTGTGAGTTGTGAAATCTGTTTTTATTTGGTTTATATTAAATAAACAATCAAAGGTATCTCTGGTCCACTGCATATTTTTCATGTTAGAGTTTCCTTAGGTCTTTTCATGTAAACTTGGCTATATTTTAGGCTTATGTTTTTGCCTTTTTCTCTCACTCCTTATTCTTTCGCAAACACTGTACACATTCTTGATTATTGAAGTTTGTGGTAAGTATAGAAGTCACATCATTCCAGAAGATTATGAAATTCATGACAATAGAATCATCCCTTATTTTTCTGTTTTCTTCTGTTTCTTACCAGGTGGCTTTTCTAATACGAGATTGAGATTTTGGATTGTTCTTTGGCAATCACATAAAGACAATTTGCACTTATGTCTGTAGAAGACAGAAGAAATAACGTGAAGGTGAGTGATGCCAGTTGGCCAGTTTACTCCTCTTTTGACATTTTCTTTTGGTGATCTGCCATTTTTTTCAGAAGTTTCATGTGTCCAGTGGTCTCCATATTCTTAGGTGGATGATTTTATTCTCCTGAAAAGATAAAATCAAAACTCTGCCCCATCCCTAATTCAGGGATGAGGGTTGTACCCTTTTAGGCATGTTATATCTTTTAAAGGGCAAAATGATTTTTTTGGAAATAGAAAAGTATAATATCTCAATTAAAGTTCAAAAAAACCTTGAAAGTTTACAAATATACCTTAAAGTGTATTTATTTCTATATAATAAAGGGCATTCACTTTGATTTTCAGCTTTTAAATAAAATCATTGTAAATCCTATGTGCCTGCCCCTGCCTCCCAGGTGGTATGTAAAAGGCACGTGCCTCCCAAATGCTGGGATTAAGGCTATGAACCACCAACACCCTGCCATTGTAACTCCTGAATTTATAAAACAACTAATTAATAGAGAACTGCTTGTCTCTGCTGGAATTAAAGGCACTGTCTATCACTACACTGCTCAAAAATTTTATATTCACTCCAAATTCTTCCATCTCAAACAAGTTTATAACTTTGAATTTACTTAAAACATTTAAACCTTTTAACTGTTTTTAATATGAAACAACAAAAGTATCCATTTTTATTTAAGAAGAAAACACTAGTCTTTATAAGTTTGTGTGGACTCAATGACCAAGCTGTCTGATGAACAGTTACCTCTGCTTATTCGGGGGATCTCTACTATTCAAATCTAATCATTATCAATTTTGATAGGATCCACCATTTTTTTTTTCCTGTGGAAACATTCGGTTTTACCAGTGAAGACACAGTTCAGTAATTTCTCACTGTCTACTCCTTTTAGTTATGTTTACTTCTTTTTGTTCTAGAGTATTTAGGTGTGCTGTTAAGTTGCTACTAAGAGATCTTTCTGATTATTTTTCTGAATGTACTTAGTGCTATGAACTGTTTTCTGGTCAACAATTCCATTGTGTACTATGAGTTTTGATATGTTGTGTATTCATTTCATTGACTTCTAGAAATTCCTTAATTTCTTTCTTTATTTCAGTTTTGATCCATTTTTATTCAGTAGAGAGTTGTTCAATCTCTATGAGTTTGTAAGCTTTCTATTGTTATTGTTATTGGTGATGTGCTGCTTTAAACCTTAGTGGTCTGATGGGATGCATGAGGTTACTGCAAGTTTTTTATATCTTTTGAGACTTCCACTGTTCAAGTTTTTCATCAATTTTGGAGAAGAATATATGAGTTGCTGAGAAGAAGGAACAATCTTTTGTGCTTGGGTGGATGTTCTGTAAACTTCATTTGGGTATATTTAGTTTTTTGATGTTAGTTAGCTGGAGCATTTCTCTGTTCAGTTTGGTCAGGAGGAACTGTCCACTGGTGAGAATGATATATTGAAGTCTTTCCCTATCAGTTTAGCCCCTCAGGGCTAGGATGTGATGCTCACTCCAGAAGGGTTTCTTTTATAACTCGGGTGCTCTTATGTTTGGGCATAGATGTTAAGTATTGAAATGTTATATTGCTGGATTTTTTAATATTTCATGTCCTTTGCCATCTTTTGATTAGTTGTTTTTGAAGTTTGTTTTGTTAGATATTAAAATTGCTATATGAGCTTGATACTCTAATCCATTTATTTGGAATATCTTTTCCAACCCTTTACCTTGAGATAATGTCTATCTTTATGTAAAGCTGTGTTTGATGTATTTAGAAGAAGGGTGGATTCTGTTTTATCATCCATTTTGTGAGCCTGTGTCTTTTTATTGGGGTGAATTTGGGTCAATGGTATTAAGAGATATGAATGAATAGTGATTGTTAATCTTGGTATTTTGGTGGTGGAGGTGGTGGTGGTTTTCGCACCTTGTGTGGGGCTGTATTTATAGATACATATTGTGTAAATTTGACCTTAACATGCAACATCTTATTTTCTCCATTTGCTGATTGAAAGGTTCTGGGCATAGTAATATTTCTTGGCTTTTGTAGTTTTTTAGAGTCAGAAGCACACTGTCTATGTCCTTCAATTTCTAGCATCTTAATGAGAATACAGGATTAATTCCAATAGATCTGCCTTTTTTTTTTTTTTTTTTTTTTTTTTTTTTTGTCTGTTTGATTGGTTAGTGTGGTCTGTTTGACTTTTTTTCTGTTACAGCTTTTTTTTTTTTTTTTTTGATATTTTCCTAGTGTAATTTCTTTTTTTTTTTTTTTTTTTTTTTTTTTTTTTCAATGCAGTTTATTTAGGAACCTTGAACAATCATCTGACCCTGGGGAAAGCCAGCCCACTTTAAATAGCCTCTGGGCAGCCAACCTCAGTATGCCACGTGGGCAATGCAGATAGGTCCACATCCATGGAAGCAAGCCAGATCCTCAGCCTTAGCCAAATGTGGAGTTGTTTGTGACAGAGAGCACTCACCATCGGGAAGGTGGAAGGCGGAAACCAGCTCCATCTTTCAGGAGTGGCATTACGCAGCTCTCTACAGTCCCCCCTTTTTGTTTTGGACGCATCAGGCAAGAGTAGAGGTCTGATCTCTGATATTAGAAATAAATTGGGACTTTGTACTGATGTTCATTTAGGTGTCATCCACCCAAAGAGCATCAGACCCGTCCAATACCTTTTTCTCAGAGGCGGGACCTGGGGCATCAACCCGCATGCAATCAGACATGCTCTTCTCTGGGTCCAAGGCGGCTGACCCTGAGTGCAGTGCTTCGCCTCGCATCCTGAGCGTAATATTTTGGCTTTTTATGGTAGCCAACCATGCTTGGGGAGACTGTCCTGCTTCAATGGCTGTAAAGGCCTGAATGGTCATGGCTGCATTACGCTGTTGTGAGACTCTAATCTTGCATATATACCACAGGCAAACCAAGGTGACCAACACCAGAAGGCCTGCTAACGCTCCCATGCCCGCCCATTCCTTCAGATGCTTCATGGCTGCAGCAATCCATGATGATACTCCTGTGGCTAGTCCTGCGTCCACTCTGGTAGAATTTACCATGGCAATGGCCACTCTCAGCTGGTCCATCGTAGTATCGAATTCTCCAGTCCAATTACCTAAAATATAGCTCGACAATTGTTTAGACAGATTTGCAGCACAGGAAAAATTCTCATGTTATATGCTAGTGACTCAAAGTCCAGCATATTTTCATTGACAGCCAAGTTGAGCGTTTTGCCATAGGGTATCAGTTTGCTCCTGCACAAGGTCATTCCTCTGATTGAACACCATCAAGCTTCCTTTTAGTTGAGCATTAATTCCTTTATGTACAACTAAGGCATGAGCTACATTGGCTAAATGATTGATCAGGGTCTGAGTAGTCTGCCCGGTATGACTCATGGCTAAGTGGTAGCTCCAACAGCCGCTAATGAGATGGTAGTAACAATGGTTGTAGTTCCAAGATCCCTTTTCTGTCTGAAGAGAGTCATAGCGTGAGGGGCATCAACGGGCACAGGCACCCAGTGAGACATAACCAGGGCATACCTAAATTTACTAGCATTCCAGCATTTATCATTACCACAATAACTTGGCTCTATCTGGCTAATAATGAATAAAAATGGGGGATATAGACAAACAGGTGTGGGCTTATAGGAAATAGGAAATATTATGAGAAGCCTTAACCCCCTCGTTGGAACATCCTGCGTCAGTTCTAGAACTAGCAGTGGTGGTGTCTGAGGTCTGAGTAGGTTAAGGAGACCATTGAACCCAGGGGCGAGTTGTGCTCCATGCCAATTGACTAACTCCCTGTTTTCCTCCACTTTTGAAAGTCATTTAAGGTTCTTAAATTATTTTTTCCCTTTTTTTAAAAATTTTTCATCAATTACACTTTATTCATTCTGCATCCCCCCATAAGCCCCTCCCTCCTCCCCTCCCAATCCCACCCACCCTCCTCCCTTTGCTTGCATGCCACTCCCCAAGTCTCTTTTCATAATGTCTCAGAGTTCCTGGATGTTTTGTGATAGGGAGCTTTTGGATTTAACATTTTTCTTTGATACGTGTATCTATTTCATCTTTTTTTTCTGTTGTTTATTTTCAGACAAAATTGCTTTTTGTAGCCTTTGCTGTCCTGGAATCACTTTGTAGACCAGGTTGGCCTCAAACTCACAACAGTCCAGCTGTCTCTGCATCCCTGACTTCTGCTGTTAAAGGAGTGTATAAACACACTTGTCTTCCATTTCTTCTATTTTGTATTCAATGCATACATTTATTTCCTTGATCTCTGTTTTCTGTGTGAACCTTTCCTCTGTATTTCCTTGCTGTAGTCTTTAATTTTTTTCATTTCCAGGATTCCTTAAATTTCTGCATTTAAAAATTAATTTTCTTTGGTTTTTTGAGCCTAGAATTCTATGCGTAGCATATGCTGTCCTTGCCTTGCTTTGTAGACCAGGGTAGCTGCAAAGTCACAGAGACCTCTCTGCCTCTACCTGCCAAAGTGATGGGATCACAGGTGTGCACCACCATGGCCAGCTTGTTTTTGCTTTCTTTATTGATTATATTTCCATATTTCCAGAATGTGTTTCTTTCTGTCATTCTCCATTCAGCAGAGGCCTTGAGCTCAGCTTCCAGATGAAGAACAGTGGTTCCATTTCTCTCATGGGCAGCTAGAACACTTTAGGGCAACACCCATGTTCACTAGGCCAGGGTGTGGAAAGAATTTTCTATTGTCTGTTACAGGTAGCTAGCTCTTTTAGAATGAAATCACCAGGGCAAGTGGAAATTCTGGTATTCCAGAGCCTATGGCAATACCAAAGTGTTACCATTCTCAGATAAGCTGCTATGCCTTGCTCTGAGGACTTTCACCTCAGAGATTCAAGTAAAAGCCCATGCCTAGTTGGCTTGCAACCAAGACATAGGCCTAGTGAAACACAGACCCAGTGAGGCCTAGGCTCAGTGTGTCAGAGAGCATGACTAAAGGGGGATAAATGATGAATCTCAGAGGCCATGATGGAAGGCTGATGGTATCAGGTGGCATGCAACCTACCAGCACACATGCACCCCCAGCATGGGCTGGATTTCTTAGGAAGAACATTGAATCTGTTGAATGGTTATTATTAATGAGACATTCAGGACCACAGTGAAAGAAAGAGTCAAGTGGAGCAGAAATAAATGTAGTCTTTGGTTTGTAGAGAAAAGTATCACTAGGTAGTTTCAGATGGCAGTCACATGCTGAAACAGAGACAGGAATTTTTAAGGAGATCATCATCAAAGAGAAGGTCCTAGGATTTGAAGCCTAAGATGGTGTCCTTAAATTAACACTCCCTCCTGATAATTCTTCTGTTAATCAAAGAAGTAGGCTAGTGATTCCTAATACCAGGAAAGAACTTCATATAAAACCTGCTCCAAATGTGTTCCAAGTGTGGCACGATCCATCCCATTTTGTCCATCCCAACTTAAAATCCAACTTGACAGTCTCACTCATGTTATGTACATTCTGGAAACAAGACAAATGCAAAATTTAAGATAATAGATTCTTCCTTTGTGTTTTCAGTTCAACACTGTGACAGCCATCTGTGTTTGGCAGAGTTAGATCCCCAGTAAAGATACTGTAAAGGTGCATTGCATGAAGCAGTGAGGGTGAAGCCTGAATTGCATCTTCACAGTACAAGATGTTAGGAGATACCTCCCATAGAGTGCTGCCTGTAGCAAGTGGAAGTAACCAAACTAAGATGTATGAGACGTTGCGGGGATAGGGCCATGTAAGCCTTTAAAAATAGCAACAGAATTTGTTGTTTTCCTTGCTAATCTTTCCTTGGTCCAGTCTTTCCACACTATGTATACATTCCTCTTTAGTGGAACGGGAAGGGGTATTCTGTGCATCTAAGTTGGAATGATATGATTTGTTTCTGATGTTACAAGATGTGGCAGCCAAGAGATTTTATTGTGTGTCAGAAGAAACACTGAATATTTGAACAGTGTATGAGCTATTGCAGAATTTTAGGATCGTTGAAGTTAGACTACATTTTCATCATGGGATGACAATAAGCCTATAGGGAATTTGGTCAGAACTTATTTACTTGAATCAAAAAAGCTTCCAGAGAAGATGGTGTTTCTGTTTTTGACATCAAAGAAAAAGTTTCTGTGTAGCTGTGGCTATCCTGAAAGTTGGTATGTAGACCAGGCAGGTTTTGAACTTACAGGTTTAGCTCCAGTCGAGTGTTGGTTTTAAATTTAGGCCAACATGCCTTACATCAATATCATCATCACTGGCTGCTGATCTTGGGATTTTTGTTTGTTTGTTTGTTTCGTTTTGCTTTGTTTTGTATATGTAAGTGTAGGTTATTGTGCTGATCTTCATCCACATCTTGCATTTAAAATTTGGCAGAGAGTATATTTAATTTCTTAGGATGACATGTATTCATGACACTAACACTCCCTAAGCTTTCTGAGTCACTGAATTGCAGATGTGTGAAGTTCTTCTTACCTGTGTGTTTTTTAACTTTATGTATTTATTTAATTCACATTTAATTTATTTTTAATTTAAAATTGTTCTTCTGTAATTTATTCTCCGGCATGAACTCAGGTCTTTGATCACCTCCTCCTGGGTGGTGCAGCCTTTCAAGGACATAGAGGAAGATGATGTAGCAATCCTTGATGAGACCTGTTAAGCTAGAAGGGGAGGAATTCTTCCCCAATTAGGAGACTAGAGAAAGGGCATAGGGGCAGAAGGAGGGTAGGTGGGACTGGGAGGAGATGAGGGAGGGGGCTATGGCAAGGATACAAAGTGAATACATTGTAATAAATAAATTAATTAAATTAAAAAATAATTTATCCACTTAACATCCCAATTGTAATTTTCTCCCTTGACTCTTCCTTGTCTCACCCTCCATTCTTCTTTCCTCCTTATCCCACTTCTTATATCTCAAATACAGGGAACCCTCCTTTCCTACCATCTGAACTCAGCCTATCAAGTCTCACTAGGACTTCTGGCATCCTCTTCCTCTGTGGCGTAGCAATGTCCCCTCCACCAAGGGGAAATGATCAATTAGCAGACAACAGAGTCCATGTCAGAGCCAGCACCTTCTCCCCTTACTATGGATCCCACATGGAGACTGAGCTCCCTATCAGCATCATTTGAGCAGAAGTCTGGGTCCTCTTCATGAATGGTCTTTGGTGGGTACATCAGTCTCTCCAAGTCCCATGGGCCCAGATTTGTTGTCCTTGTTGGTCTTCTTATGGAGGTCCTGCCAGCTCTGGGTCTTTCTACATTCTATCTCCCCACTCTTTCCTATGATTCCCTGTACTCTACCCAAAGTTTGAACGTGAGTCTTAGCATCTGCTTCGAACCCCTGCTGGGTAGAGTCTTTCTCTCTAGGCTCTCATCTTATCCTATCCTATTCCCTCTCCTCTGTCACTTCTGGTGTCAATTCTATTTGCCCTTTTGAATAAGAATTGACCATCCTTCATGGGGTCCTCCTTTTTATTTATCTCCTTTAGGTCTGCAGATTGTAGTATGTTTATCCTATATTATGGCCATTATCCACTTACAAATGAGTGTATACTGTGCATATCTTTCTGGTTTTGGAATAACTCACTTAGAATGATCATTTCTAGTTCCATCACTTGCCTGAAAATTTCATGGTTTCCTTTTTTCTTTTTTAAATACCCGAGTAGCATTCCACTGTGTAAATGTACCACAATTTCTGTAAAACAATGGTTTGTTTGAGAGACATGTAGTTTGTTTTCCTATTCTGGCTATTATGAATATAGATGCTATGAACATAGTTGAGCAAATATCTTTGTTGAATGGTAGAGCATCTTTTTGATATATGCCCAGGAATGGTATAGCAGGGTCTTGAAGTAACACTACTTCCAATTGTCTGAGAAAGCATCAGATTGATTTCTAAAGTGGTTGTATATGTTTGCACACCCACCAGCAATGGAGGAGTGTTCCTCATTCTTCACATTCTCACTAGCTTGCTATTAAATTCAGGTTTTGCCCCTAGCCATGATGGGTTTAAGATGGAATGTCATTTGCATTTCCAGGATGACTAAGATATTGAGCATTTAATGTCCACCATTTGATATTCCTCTGTGTAGAAATCTCTGTATAGTTCTGTACCCCAGTTTTAAATTGGATTATTTGGATTATTGGAGTTTAATTTCTTCAGCTTTTTATACATATTGTTTATTAGCTCTTTCAGTTGTATGTGGGGTTGGTGAAGATCTTTTGCCAGGCTGTAGGTGGCCATTTTATTCTATTGACAGAGTTCTTTGCTTCATAGAAGCTTTTTGTTTCATGAGATCCTATTCATTAATTCTTGATTTTAGAGCCAGTGTTCTTGGTATTCTGTTGAGGAATTTATCATCTATGCCAATGAGATCAAGACTCTTTCCCACTTTTTCTTCTAATAGATTTAGTGTATCTGGTTTTAAGTTGAGGTCATTGAACAACTTGGACTGTAGTTTGATGCAGGGTGATAAATATGGATCTATTTTCATTTTTCTACATGTAGACTTCCAGTTAGACCAGCACCATTTATTGAAGGTGCTGTCCTTTTTCCATTGCATGGTTTTGGCTTCTTTGTCAAAAATCAAGTGTCCATAGGTGTGTGGATTTATTTATGGGTCTTCACTTCAATTCCATTCATCTACCATTCTGTTTTTATTTCAGTACCATGCAGTTTTTTATTACTATTGATTTATAGTAGAGCTTGAGATCAGGAATGGTGATACCTACTGAAGATCTGCTATAGTACAGAACTGTTTAAGTTATTCTGGCTTTTTTATTTTTCCATATGAAGCTGAGAATTTTTTTTCAAATTCTTTAAGGAATTGTGTTGATAGTTTGATGGGAATATCATTTAATCTATAGATTGTTTTGGTATGATAGCAATTTTTACTATGTTGATCCTTCTGACCCATCAGCATGAGAGATATTTCTATCTTCTGCTATCTTTTTCAATTTCTTTCTTCAGAGGCTTAAAGTTTCTTTTTTCATGCAGGTTTTTCACTTGCTTGTTGAGGATAACTCCAAGGTACATTATGTTTTTTTTTCCTTCCTATTGTGAAGGGTGTTGTTCTCCTAATTCTTTCTCAGTCCATTTGTCTTTTGCATACAGGAGTGCTACTGATTTTTTTTTTTTTTTTAGTTAACTTTATATCCAACCACTTTGATAAAGTGTTTTTCAACTGTAGGAGTTCCCTACAGTAGAATATTTGGGGTCACTTTTATATACTGTCATATATGTGAATATAAATACTTTGACTTCTTCCTTATCAATTTGTATCCCCTTGATCTCCTTTAGTTGTCTTATTGCCCTAGATAGGACTTTGCGTACTGTACTGAAGAGATTTGGAGAAAGTGTGTGGCCTTGTCTTGTCCCTGAGTTCAGTGGAATTGATTTAACTTTCTTTTCATTTAGTTTGATGTTAGCTATATGATTGCTGTACATTGTCTTTACTATTTTTAGATCTGTGCCTCTGTCCCCAGTCTCTCCAAGACTTTAAACAAGAATAACTGCTGGATATTGTCAAATGTTTTTTCAGCATCTCAGGAAATGATTCTTTTTTTTTTTTTCAATTTGTTTATATGACGGATTAAGATTTCCTATATTGAACTATCCCTGCATGCCTGGGATGAAACCTACTTGGTAATGGTTGATGATATCTTTGATATGTTCTTGGATTTGGTTTGCCATTATTTTATTCAGTATTTTTGCATCATTGTTCATAAAAGAGAATGGTCTGAAGTTCTCTTTCTTTTTGGGGGTCTTTCAGGATTTATCAAGGTGACTGTGGCCTTACAAAAGGAGTTTGGTCATGTTGCGTCCATTTCTATTTTGTGGAATAATTTGAAGAATATCGATATTGACTCTTCATTGTTGGTCTTGTAGAATTCTGCTCTGAAATCATCTCACTCTTGGCTTTTTTTTTTTTTTTTTGGTTGCAAGTATTTAGATGGCTGCTTCTATTCGCTTAGGCAGTAAAAGACTATTTAATATCTTTACCTGATTTTGATTCAACTTTGGTAAGTGGAATCTAACAAGAGAATTGTATATTTTATTTAGATTTTTAAATTTTGCGACATATAGTTTTTTGACATAAGATCTAATGGTTCTTTGGATTTTCTCAGTGTCTGTTATCTCTCTCTTTCTTCCTTTCAGACTGTTGATTTGGATAGTGTCTTTCTGCCATTTACTTAGTTTGACTAAGAGTTTGTCTATGTATTTGATTTTTTCAAAGAACTAGCTCTTGGTTTTGTTGATTCTTTGAATTATTCTCTTTGTTTCTAATTTATTGATTTCAGCCCTGAGTTTGGTTAGTCCTAGTAGTCTACTCCTGTTGACTGTGTCTGCTTCTTTTTTTCTAGGGCTTTCCAGTGTGCCATTCAGTTGCTTGTATGGGATGTCTCCAGTAGCTTATGAAGGCCTTTAGTACTATTAAAACTCCTCTTAGGACTGCTGTCACTGCAGTTTGGGTATGATGTACCTTCATTTTCATTGAATTGTAAGAAGTACTTTCTTTATTTCTTCCCTGACCTAGATTCCATTGAGTAGGGAGTTGTTCAGTTCCCACGTGTGTGTAGGCTTTTTGTTATTTCTGTTATTGTTGAGGTCCATCTTTAGTCCATCATGGTCTGATAGGATACAAGATATTATTTCAATCTTATTGTATCTGTTGAGACCTGGTTTGTGACCTACTGTATGTTCAGTTTTGGAGAAGGGTCCATGAGGGGCTGAAAGAAGATAGATTCTTTTCTGTTTGGGTTAAAAAAATTCTCTAGATATCTGTTAGGTTCATTTGATTCATGACATCCATTTGTGTCATTATCTCTCAGTGTAAGTCCTTTTCCATTGATCTGTCCCTTGATGATAGTGACATGTTGACCTCTCCCACTATTAATGTACGGTGATTGATATGTTCTTTAAGTTTTATTAATGTTTCTTTTACAAATGTGGGTGTCCTTGTATTTGGGGCATTGTTGCTCAGAATACAGATGCCATCTTGGTGGAAATTTCCTTTGATGAGTATGAAGTATCCTTCCTCATTTTTATTTATTTATTTATCTATTTATTTATTTATTTTTATTTAGGAGCAATAATGTTATCAGGCAATATTTTCATAGTTTGAAACTATGTGTAACCGCATAGTTTTTAAAAAATCTTTCAACATTTTATTGTTTTCTTTTTACATTTTTATTAATAACAGTTTATTCACTTTGTATCCCTCCTGTACCTCCCTCCATCCTCCCCTCCCAATCCCACCCTACATCTTTCCCACCCCTGTCCCTTTCCCAGTCCACTGATAAGGGAGGTCCTCCTCCCCTTCACTCTGATCCTAGTCTATCAGGTCTCATTAGGAGTGGCTGCATTGTCTTCTTCTGTGGCCTGGCAAGGCTGATCCCCTCTCAATGGGAGGTGATCAAAGAGCAGGCCAATGAGTTCCTGTCAGAGACAGTTTATGTCCCCATTACTATGAAGCACCCTTGGATACTGAACTGCCATAGGCTACCTTTTGTGCAGGGGTTTCAGGCCATCTCCATGAGTGGTCCTTGGCTGGCATATCAGTTTCAAAAAAGACCCCTGTGCCCAGAATTTTTGAACCTGTTACTGTCCTTGTGGAGCTCCTGTCCTCTCCAGGTTTACTATCTCCCAGTTCTTCCATAAGAGTCCCTGTACTCTGCTCAATGTTTGGCTATGAGTCTCAGCATATGCCTTGATACCCTGTAGGGTAGAGCCTTTCAAAGGCCCTCTGTGGTAGGCTTCTGTCCTGTGTATGTATTCTCCCTCATCTGATTCCCATCCTCTTTGCTTTTCTGCATGGGGTTTCAGCATCTTAGCCAGCATACTCCTTCCTGATCAACTTCCTTAGGTGTACAGATTTTAGTATTTTTATCCTATATTTTATATTCTATATCTACTTATGAGTGAGTATATGCCCTGTGACTCTTTCTGTTTCTGGAATACCTCACTCAGGATGATCTTTTCTATTTCCCACCATTTACCTGCAAATTTCATGTTTTCTTTGTTTTTCATTGCTGAGTAATATTCCATCGTATAGATATACCACAATTTCTGTATCCATTCCTCAACTGAGGGCCATCTGTGCTGTTTCCAGCTTCTGGCTATTACAAATAAAACTACTACAAACATAGTTGAGCAGATGTCCTTGTTGTACACTTGAGCACCTTTTGGATATATGCTTAGGAGTGGTATAGCTGGATCTTGAGGAGGTGCTATTCCTAATTGTCTGAGAAAGTGCCAGGTTGATTTGTAAAGTGGTTGTATAAGTTTACATTCCCACCAGCAATGAAGGAGGGTTCCCCTTTCTCCAAATCCTATCCAGCATGAGTTGTCACTTGAGTTATATGTCTTAGTCATTTTGATGGGTGTAAGGTGAAATCTCAGGGTGGTTTTGATTTGCATTTCCCTGATGACTAAGAATGTTGAACATTTCATTAAGTGTTTCTCTGCCATTCTATATTCCTCTATTGAGAATTCTCTGTTTAGATCTGTACCCCCCCTTTTTTTTTAAAGTTGTGTTACTTGATTTGTTGGTGTTTAACTTCTTGAAATCTTTATAAATACTGGATATTAACCTTCTGTCAGATATAGGGTTGGTGAATATCCTTTCCCAATCTGCAGGCAGTCACTTTATTTTGACAACAGTTTTCTTTGACTTATAGAAGTTTTTCAGTTTCATGAGGTCCCATTTATTGATTGTTGCTCTTAGAGCCTGTACTTTTGAAGTTCTGTTCAGGAAGTTGTCCCTTGTTCCAATGAGTTCAAGGCTCTTCCTCACTTTTTCTTCTAACAGGGTTAGTATGTCTGGTTTTATACTGAGGTCTCTGATCCACCTGAACTTTAGTTTTGTGCAGAGTGATAAATATGGATCTATTTGCATTTTCCTACATGTAGACATCCAGTTAGACCAGCACTTTTTGTTGAAGATGCTATCTTTTTTTCCATTGTATGGTTTTAGCATCTTTGTAAAAAATCAGGAGTCCATAGTGTGTGGGTGTATTTCTGGGACTTCTATCCAATCCCATAGATCCACTAGTTGGTGTCTATGCAAGTACCATGCAGTTCTTATTACTGTTACTCTATAGTACAGCTTGAGATCAGGGATGGAGATACTGCCAGAAGATCTTTTATTATGGAAGATTGTTTTAGCAATTCTGGGTTTCTTGTTATTCCATATGAAGTTGAGAATTTTTCTTTCAAGGTCTGTAAAGATTTGTGTTGGTAATTTGATGGGAATTACATTAAGTCTGTATATTGCATTTGGTAAGATGACCATTTTTACTATGTTTATCCTGCCAAGCCATGAGCATGAGAGATCTTTCCATCTTCTGATATCTTCTTCTATTTCTTTCTTTAGAGACTTGAAATTTTTTTCATACAAGTCTTTGACTTGCTTGGTTAGGGTCAAACCAAGGTACTTTATGTCCTTTTTGACTATTGTGAAGGGTGTTGTTTACCTAATTTCTTTCTCAGCACTTTTGTCTTTTGTATACAGAAGGGCTACTGATTTTTTGAGTTGATTTTGTATCCAGCCCCATTGCTGAAAGTATTTGTCAGCTTTAGGGATTCCCTGGTAGAATTTTGGGGGTCACTCAGGTATACTATCATATCATCTACAAATAGGTATACTATCATATCATCTACAAATATAGTATACCTACAATATATACAAAATATACAAAATATAGTATACCTACAAATAGTATATACCTACAAATATAGTATACCTACAAATAGTATACCTACAAATAGTATACCTACAAATAGTTTACTATCATATCATCTACAAATACTTTTACTTATTCTTTTCCCATTTGTATCCCCTTAATCTTCTTTAATTGTCTTATCACTCTAGCAAGGACTTCGAGAACTATGTTGAAGAGATATGGAGAGATGGGGCAGCCTTGCCTTGTCCCTGAATTCAGTGGGATTGCTTTAAGTTTCTCTCCATTCAGTTTGATGTTGGCTATATGTTTTCTGTATATCGCCTTTACTGTGTTTAGGTATATGCCCAGTATCCCTGATCTCTCCAATACTTTAAAAATGAATGGATGCTGGATTTTTTTCAAAAGCTTTTTCAGCATCTAAGGAGATTATCATGTGTTTATTTTTCTTTCAATTTGTTAATATGGTGGATCATATCTATAGATTTTTGCATATTGAACCACCCCTGCATACCTGGCCTGAAGCCTACTCGGTTGTAGTGGATGATACCTTTGATGTGTTTTTGTATTGGGTTTGCAAAGTATTTTGTTGAGTATTTTTTCATCAATGTTCATAAGAGAGATTGGCCTGAAATTGTCTTTATGCTGGTGTATCCAGGGCTGCTTGCTCCTGAATAACTAGGTTCTGGAGATGCCATATTGCTTTGTCTTTTGTTGGTTGAGCTTTTACACTGGCCTCTACCCATTGGGATATCCTAGGTGTTGGATGTTAGTTTCTGGTACTTCCTGGAATCCTGTGGTCGGTCGAATCACCTTGGCAGGAAGATGATTTTTCCCAAAGGAGCTCTCCTCCGTTTTTTAGGTATGGTCAGTGAATGGCAGGTGTTTTTCAGGAATTGCCACAGCTCATCTCAGGCGTACAGACCTGAGTAGTAATTGTTGCCTTTGTTAGTAAAAGGGGCTATCCTCTCACCCATAGAATTTCTGGAGACAGCTGCCCTGCTACTGCGTTTCTTGCTGTAAATGTAGTGACCTGCTGCTGTAACCTGATTGCCCTGTGGCTTGGTCAGTTTAGTTAGGGATAACTGGTTGTTCCTTGGAGCAGTATCTGGGGGTTGATCTCAGGTAACCCAGGCTTCTGTAGGTCTCAGTTTGTAGCTCTGTGCCCCAGTACCCAAGTGGAAATCAGTGGCAGGTAAGCACCACTCTCATGTGTACAGCAGGAGGCTAGAGTAGGAGCCTGTGTATAACCAGAAACTTTTCTGGAGCTAGGTGTCCTGAGGTAGGGCCAGGTATTTTCCCCACCTTTGGGTTTTCTCCCAATAGGAAGACTCATTCTGTGGTGTTTGACGTGGTGTGTAGAATGCGTAGGCACTTGCCAATGATGGCTCCAAGCTGGTGACTGGGAAAGAAGCTGAGAACTTTTCCAAGAATGTTCCTATGTATGTTGGATGTAGTGTGTGTGTGGGGAAATTGGCTGAGTTCTCTAAGCTGGGACCTGCTTTTTCCCTGCCTGTTAAGTTTTCTCCAGACAGGAAAACCCAGCCTCTAGTGTCCTGGGACACACAGTTATGTGATGGAGAGTAGGGCATGCAGGGCTAGCAGCTGGAGGCGCACTCAGGCCTGACAGCTGTGCACCCACCGGTCTGCAGGACCTTTCCAGGGATAGACTGGGTGACCTGAGGTCAGTCCTGCTTTCTTCTTCCCTTTTTCTTTTCTAGACTGGGGCTCCCAGTCTCTGGTGCCTTGGAGAACATAATTTAGTCTGGAAAGGTAATCAGGACACAAAGGTGTATCCTGCAACCCAGGATATCTTCTGGGTTTTCGCAGAGTGACCTGAGAGTGGACCTGACTGACTCCCACACCGTGGAGTTTCCTCTCACCTGGGAAACAGGATAACTGTTGTTTTAGGGCCCAGAGTTCAGTCTTTCAGTTGCTGTACCAACATTGCTGTCCTACTCCTCAGACACAATGTCCTCCTGGCACTGCCATCTTGGATTCCCCCCTTCCTCATCCCTTTCAATTAATTTTGGTTGAAAGTCTATTTTATTAGAAATTAGAATAGCTACTCCTGCTTGCTTCTTGGGTTCATTTGTTTGAAAACCTCATTCCTACTGCAACATCCCAGGAACTTTCCCAGAGATTAGCTAGGTGCTCTGAGGTTGGACCCAGTTGTTTCCCTCATCATTGGTTTTCTTCTTACCTTGAAACACAGTCAGTGGTGTTTGGGGGCCCACAGATCCAACTATTGGTCACTGTGCAGTCTCTGCTACCCAGCTTATCAGACACAGTGTGCAATCAGCCGAAATAGGATCTATTTTTAATTTTTACTGAATATGAGTATTTTGATTGTATGCCTGAATATGCATCTCTTGTGTGCCTGATCCTCACAGTAGTCTGAACTTGTCTTCAGAACTCATGAACTTATAGCAATTGATAGTAGTGGGTCCCAGGTAATCAATGACAATTGAGCCCAATTATTTGAAAGAGCAGCAAGAACTCCTCACTGCTGAGGGATCTCTCCTGTTTTATGTTGCTTATTTATGATCATTATTTACACTGCTAATATTTTCATCTTTCTATTTTTACCCGTTTAAACATGCATTCCCTTTTGGTAAGATATCATTAATGTTGCAGTTTAAGCTGAGGCAGTGCAGATTTCTGGAAAATGAATATACAACAGGAATGAATGTATAATTCCTTGTAGAAGCTTCAGTAAAGACCTCTGAGTTCTTTCAATATTTTGTGTTTGTTTGATTGAATATTAGGGGAGGCTCTGTCTTACTTATAGATCTGGCTGTCCTAGAACTCTTTGAATAGATAATGCTGACATCCAGTTCAATAAGATACACCTGCATCTGCCTCTTGAGTGATGGAATTGAAGGCAAGACAGAATACACCCAGCTTGTCCACCATTTTTTGTAGTTAGTAACTGTTAATAAATTTCTCTGATCTGTACTTAGTATTGTTCATCTGTTAATTTTTCTCCCTGTGGGCCTCTGTCTCTATGTCTCTGTCTCTCTATTTCACACTCTTCTCTCTGTTTGTCTTTGTCCACATTAATTGCCATGTCTATTCCAAAGCTATATCCTATTCAAAAAGTTCAGATATGATACAGTTAAAACTTGTTATTCTGTTTTCTTCTAAAATGACTTAGTGATAACATTAACACTTCTTTTTTAATAGAAAAGTTTTAATCTTTATTTTTAATCTACAGATTACATTATTTAGTAAGGAGGATATACAAAACAATGATCAAAGAATAATCACGTGTTCTATTCTTTTTCTTTTGTCTGGTCACTCAGAAATATGGTGTTATTGGCTATGATTGTTGTTGCTTGCCACTCACATTATTTTTATCCATGTATTCACTGTAGTCCACTTTCCCTTCCACAAATATATGAGCCCCCCTCTTCACATACTGATATGCCACATCCCTGAGCCCTGGTCAAAACATAATATTCAGTACCATGTTGTCTTTTGACTGATGTTACCCATCTGTTCAGTGTCCCCTGATCAACACATCTCATTTGTTGCTATATAAAATATCATGACTGTGTTTTGTCCTTCCACCTGTCTCATGACAGGGCCCTGACCTACTCACCCAAGTAACTGAAGATGATTCATAGATTGATCAAGAACGCAACTAATGGCTACTTTATATTCATGTCTTACAAACTGATGAAACACAGGTTTTTGAAGCACGCCTACGTTTATTTTTTTCTTTTTTTTCAATCTAACCTTTAGGCTTTTTCATCTCCCCTACTTCACATCATGCACAGCACCCAACTGTATAACATTCGCACTTCTGTGTCAGAAAATAAATTGAAGAATCAGTAGAATTATATGGTTATATTGACAATGAAGTATAAATTATATTGTTGCCACTGTTTCTCTTGTACAAATGTATGGCATATTTTAGAATTCGGTGACCTTCAATGATGTGCATGTGAAATTCAGCCAAGAAGAGTAGGCCTTGCTGGAACCTTCCCAGAAGCAACTCTACAAAGATGTGATGCTAGAGACCTGTGAAAACCTCACTGCTATAGGTAAGACTGCAATTTTTCTTTCACTTTTAAAATAAAGAGACAACTTTTACTTTGTTATTGATCCTCTTCTGCAATTCCAATTAAGAATGAGGAGGAATGAGGTAAATAAATCAGGCATGGTTCTAAGGGTCACAGAAGATAGTGATTTAAGTTTTGCCTTAATAATAACATGATATTTCCAATAATATATATTTTCTGGTACTATATTTTAGGCTACAATTGGGATGACCATAATATTGAAGAACATTTTCAAAGTTCTACAAGTAATAAAAGGTAACTTTATGTGCATGTTGATACAGATATAAATCTTAAATTTTAATGTGTCCTGGAAGTTTGGTGTTTTTTGTTTGTTTGTTTGTTTGTTTATTGGCTGCTTTTTATTTTCTGTTTTTGAAATAGTTTTTTTTCTGGGTATCTGTGACTTACTTAGACTTGCTTGTTAGACCAGCCTGACCTCAAAATCACACAGATCTGCCTGCTTCTTCCTCCACAAGTGCTGGAATTGAAGGCATGTACCAGCACAGATGGCTGTGTCCTGGAAGTTTAAAGAAAAGCAACAGTGTAAAAACAGCACTGCTTTAAGTGTACTGATGATCATTAAATTCTCATAATTCCATGTACTTCAATGTCAGGTATCTGATTTGTGTTTACAAGGCACTCCCCTAAGATAGAAGAAAATAAAATAATATTGTAACAAAAATACCATTTGAATCATATGGACATTACACCTACTGACTTGAACTGCCAATCTCTTTAGTATCATTCTATCTACTCAGATATTGTAAGAGGTATACACACTGAATTGGTGATTAGTATGTGTCCAAAACCTTCTAATAAGCAAAAATTACATAGTAGAACCAGTGTTATTAATTTTCGTGCAGTAACATTGTAAAGTTTAGTGAAAGGAGCAGCTTATGAGAATCAAGAATATTGTTGTGGAGAAACCTTAATCCCTATATGACATGTCTATGATGAACAAAAACAAACTGTGTTAATTCAATCTGGTAATCTTTATTATTTTTGTAAATTAAACTGGTATATCATATGTCAAAATGATTCTAAGACACATGAGCATAGGGTTATTGAAAGAAGCAGTGTCCCTGTCTTTCTCCAAGAACAATTGATTTGGTAGTAGTCCCCACTGTGAGTAAATTTTCTGAATGTGATAAATGGTTACTGTTAATTGGTTTTGTAACTTCACTGAGAATTCATCAGCAAACTCATATTGCTGAAAATACCCATGAATACTCGGAATTTGTAACTTCTGTTTGTGTTGGCTCACTTTGTAAATGAAGTATCATTCATACAGTACAAAAATTTGTGAATGAGATTGCTGTGGTAAAACTCTGAATTCTTACAATACTCTTCATATATAGGAGAAAACCTCTTATAGAAAAATGATGCTATAAAAGTGATCCACATAACAAATGCTCTTACCATCACAGGGATCTTCAAAAATACCCATAATGAAGGGAAAAACCATTAATGTAAATAAAGTGATAAAACTTTAAAATTTGATTCTTCTTTACCATTAGAGCAAATTATGAAATTAATTCATATAGATAAATATTTTTATTAGTGTAATGAAATCACTGTGGTAAATCTTTCACATGTGCCAATTTTCTTTGCAGGCATGAATACAGTCATACTGGAGAGAAACCATTTAAATGCACTCTATGTGGTAAAGCCTTCTCCTATATCACTGTTCTCATATGGCATAAAAGAACACACACAGGAGAGAAGTCTTACAAATGTAATCAATGTGGTAAAGCCTTTGCAAAAAACAGTCATCTCATGGGGCATAAAAGAACACACACTGGAGAGAAAACTTATGAATGTAACCAGTGTGGTAAAGCCTTTGCAGAAAACAGTACTCTCTTAAACCATAAAAGAACACACACTGGAGAGAAACCTTATGAATGTAATGATTGTGGCAAAATCTTTGCAGAAAACAGTACTCTCTTAAGACATAAAAGAACACATAGTGGAGAGAAACTTTATGAATGTAACCAGTGTGGTAAATCCTTTGCAGAAAACAGTAATCTCATAAGACATAAAAGAACACACAGTGGAGAGAAACCTTATGAATGTGACTAGTGTGGTAAAGCCTTTACACAAAACAGTACTCTCATAAGCCATAAAAGAACACACACTGGAGAGAAACCTTATGAATGTAACCAGTGTGGTAAAGCCTTTGCACGATACAGTCATCTCATAAGACATAAAAGAACACATACTGGAAAGAAACCTTATGAATATACCCAACGTGATAAATACTTTGCACAGCAGAGTAGTCTCTGAAAACATGAAAAAACACACAGTGGAGACAAGCCTGGTGAGGATAATTAGTGTGATTAAGCCTTTGCATGTAACAGTCATCTCCTAAGACAACAACACATTCTGGAGGGAAACCATATGAATTAACTGTGTGGCAAAGCCTTTGCATATAACATCTCCTAATACATAAAAGAACACATACTGGAAAGAAGCTGTCTGACTGTAACCACTGTGAAAAACTTTTGCACTTCAGAATCATCTTCACACTCATGAAAGAAATCCTAATGGACAGAAAGCATACCAGTGCTTTTAACATGGTGAA
This sequence comes from Meriones psammophilus, assembly GCA_036365155.1. Classification (NCBI taxonomy): domain Eukaryota; kingdom Metazoa; phylum Chordata; class Mammalia; order Rodentia; family Muridae; genus Meriones; species Meriones psammophilus. The sequence continues at coordinate 88,202 of JAEOAE010003157.1, forward strand.
ACCATTCCATATTTGTATAATCTTCATCATCTTGAAAGGATTCATACCAGAGAGAACTTACGAATGTGTCAAAATGGTGAGGCCTTGCACAAATCTAGAGTCATCATCATCATAAAAGTATCCTTACTGGAGAGGAATTCTGTGACGATAAGCAATATGAAAAGGCCTTTGTGTTCTTTGGTCCACTGAGATCCAACAGAACTGAAAAACTAGCTCAATGGAAATGACCTTCCTTTTCTGAAGGGAAAGGGGAAAGGGAATAGAGACAATAAAAGTGGAGGGTAGTAATGGGGGAGAGAAGGGAGGGGGATTATGATTGGAATGTAAAGTAAATAAACTTATTTTTTTTAAAGAATACAATGAATGGTAAATATCAATTACATGCAAAAGTATTATAAAATGTGTTTAGGGAAGACTTATTGATAAACCTGATTCTCAACATTTACTGTTTTCAATTGCCTCACTTTAGACAAGAAAAGTTCAGTCCAGTGGATGAATATGTAACTTCATATGGAGAGTGTCTTTAGACATAGATGCCACCAACCAAATTTTATACATGGCCTTTGACACAGATCCCTGATAACTCTCTCCTACCTTCAAATATAAGATTATTTGGTTCTGTGTTCTTGTTCTTCTTATTCATATAACAGGAATGTGCTGTTTAATGCAAATTGAGCATCCTTGAATTGCCTAGTATTAAACAATTATCTACACCTATGCTTGGAGCATCCCAGGCATTCCCCAAGGGATATAAGCCTCTGTTTTCTGTTTTCTGGAATTAAAGTTGAACTTACTTTCTGAGGTGGTTCGCAGTGTGTCTGATCACTGTTAAGCTTGCGGGTCTTCCAAGCTTTATATGTCATCTTCTGGCCCTCCTTCCTTCCTGGGCTGGTGGGAAACAGCCTCCAGGCAGCAAGAGAACTACGTTCTGTGAAATGCTTAAGATAAAATGTTTCACATTTCATAGCATTTCAAATTTCACGTGTTTCTGGATATGAGATGGTAAATCAAACACTGTCTTGGGGTTGGGACTCTTTAAAATGAGTTATACCTAGTGTTGATTTCACAGTAAGCTCACAGGCAAGCTTCATGGTATGAAATCTTCTGAGGTGAGCACAGTGGCCTATGGAGAAGAATTAAGAGCAGAAATTTTATTTCCCTTTTTTTAGTAGCTGAGTAGTGTTCCGATAATATATGGGTATATGTCAGAGGAGCAGAGCTCCTCTTCTGAGTAGACTAGAGGAAGGGGTTAGGGGGAAGATGGAGGGAGGGTGGGAACAGTATTAGTTGAGGGAATGGCCTTTAATATGGATATATAATGAATAAATTTTGAAAAAATAAAAATTAATTAGAAAAACAAACTTGACAGCAAAAAATTTAGTCCAGTCTGTGTACCCACCCTCCCTCAAAGAAAAGAAAGCAGATATAAAGAAATAAAAGAAAATTAGAGTCTTTGTTTTTGCCACCTTTCTTCTTTGTGAGCTCATTTTTTAATCATTTCCTAATGGAGACCATATTGCTCTCTCTGAAGTTTATATTTCCATAGATGTAGGTTTCATACCTGGAACAAATTGCAGAAGTTCATATTTAACATATCAAAACAGACCTAGCTGCTAATTTTCTCTTAGCAATCCCTCAGTCCTTCCATGTTATATGGTCCTCCAGGCTGGCATAGCGCACCCAATACCCTGAATTTTCCCAGGGCCTGAGCTAACCTCATTCCCCCCTTCCCCATATATGGGCAAACTGGTCCTGTTGAAAGCCATGCAGGAGCAACAGCAAAATATCTGTAGCACTCATGGAATTTGGCTCCCCTGTTAGCATAGTCATGATGAGTTTGTCTTGGAGAAGCATAATCCCAAGAACTGCTTATACTGAGGACTTTGGGCTGTTGCGGAACATAGCTCTGTTTGATGCCATTATGATGCCCATATTCCTTATAACATGAGTTGTATGAAAACTCTAAGGATGCTTCTAGCCCCCTCACTGGGCAATATCACTGGCATTTATTATAGCAATGCTTAATATTTTTTTTGCAGATCAAGCTGGAGCAAATTAATGAATTAACCACTGCTCTTGAAAGGGACCATAGTTGTAGGTTTTTAGCAATGACCATTATAATTAGAAAGAATTTGAAAAAAAAAGATTGTTTGACAAGGTTGGGGAAGATGTTTTTGCTTATGACTCAGATGTAAAAAATCTTAGAGATCAATAGAAAAGCCAGGGATGCTTTAAGTTTGATGAGCAGAAACAATAGCCCAAGGCAGCGTTGGCTATCTGAGCACCCTCAAGCTGGGTCTGAAACTGAGACAGCAGGTGATTCCCCTATACTTGTTTTTCCCACTCAACTTATTGATATGATTTAATAAAAATTATGAATGAGTAGATGCACACCCCTTTAAGATTTAAAGTACAGGTGCCAGTACCATGTCATTTTTTATTACTGTTACTCTATACTACTTGAGATGTGGGATGAAGATACCTCCAGAAAATCTTTTATTGTACTGGCATGTTTTTATCAATTCTGCATTTTTTCGTTTTTCCATATGAAACTGAGAATTTTTCTTTCAAGGTCTGTAAAGAGTTGTGTTGGTATTTTGATTGGAATTGCATTGAGTCTGTAGATTTCTTTTGGTAGAGTGGCCATTTTTACTATGTTAATCCTACCAATCCTAGAGCATGGGAGATCTTTCCATCTTCTGATATCTTCCCTGATTTTTTTTTCATACAAGTCTTTCATTTGCTTGATTAGAGTCACACCAAGGTACTTTATGTTATCTGTGGCAATTGTGAAGGGGTGTTTTTTTCCCTAATTTCTTTCTGAGCCTCTTTCTCTTTTGTATATAGGAGGGCTTCAGATTTTTTTTCAAATTTAATTTTGTATCTAGCCACTTTGCTGAAGGTGTTTATCAGCTGTAGGAGTTCCCTGTTTGAATATTTAGGGTCATTCATGTGTATTATGACATCATCTACAACACAAGCTGGACTGGATGTGGCGAAAAGGGAACACTCCTACATTGTTGATGGGAATGTAAACTTGTACAGCCACTTTGGAAATCTGGTGCTTTCTCAGAAATTTATGAATAGTATTACTTCAAAATTTAGTTATACCACCCCTGGGCATATATTCAGTATATTATCAACCATACAAGGACCTTTGTTCAACTATACTCATAATAACATTTTTTTATAATAGCCAGAATCTGAAAACAACCTAGATGTACCACAGCTGAGGAATGGATACAGAATTTATAGTACATTTACACAATGCAATTCTACTCAGCAATTAAAAACAAGGAAATCAGCAGGCGAATGGATGCAACTAGAAAAGATCATCCTGAGTGAGGTATCCAGAAGCAGAAAGACACTCATGGTATATACTCACTTATTAGTGTATATTAGTTGTATAATACAGTATTAAAAATACTAAAATCTATAGTTCTAATTGAGCTAAACAACAGGTAGGATCCTAGGGAAGATGTTTAATCCTCATTCAGAAGGGCAAATGGGATAGACATTGGTAATGGGAGAAGACAGAGAACAGGGCAGGAACCTACCAGAGAGGGCCTCTGAAATAATATACATAGCAAGGTATTGAAACAGAAGGTTAGACTCATAGCCAAACGTTGAGCATAGAGCATGGACTCAAAAGAAAGATTCAGGAGATAGAAAGACCTGGATGGGAAAGGCACACCACAAGACGGCCAACTGAACCAAAAATATGGGCCCAGGGGGTCCTGTTCGAAACAAGGACCATGCATAAAGAACAACTAGAACCCCTGCTCAGATGTAGCCCATAAGTATCTGTCTCCTTGTGATTTCCCTATTAAGGGTAACAGGGGATGTCTTTGACATGAACTCAGTGGATTGCTCAGGAGTAGGATCAACTACTCCTGGGAGGTGCAGCCTTTCCAGGACACAGAGGAAAAAAGTGTAGCCATTCCTGTTGAGACCTGATAAGGTAGGCAAGAATATGATAGGGAGGAAGACTTCCCTATCAGTGGACTTGAGGAGGGCATGTGTGAAGAAGTTGGAGGGAAAGTGGGATTAGGAGGGGAGGAGGGAGGAGTTTATGGGGGATATAAAGTGAATAAAGTGAAATTAATAAAAGTTTAAAAATGAACAAAAAAAACTTCAGCAAATTAAAATGAGAACCATATTAAAATTTTTAAAATGCATGCGAGAATTATAGGACATCAAAATCCAAATGTGCCAGTGAGTGAATTTTTTGGCCATCTAACTTTTGGAATGTACTCTTAAATGTACAATTAAGAGAAGTACCTTGGAAAAAATGAGTGTCCCTTGGAGAAACATATGCTTTCATTTGCAAGTGCTTAACAATTAGAGATAAGGGTTGGGACAAAGCCAGGTGTGCACTTCTCATTTCAGCTGTATAACCACATCTGGTGCAGAATATTAAAAGGCCTACTGCATGCTGCCTCAGTATCTCACAATTTATATATGCTTCAGTCATCTTAATTTATAGTGCTTTCTTCTTTGGTATCCTCTATTCTTTCTCTCTGTTACAGTCTTCTGGCTGAATTACAAATGTCTGTGGAGGGCATGAATTTGATGGAAAATTTCCATTTATACTTGAGTCTTCTGAGGTCTCTCACTGAATATCTATTTTCTCTATGGGTCTCTGAATTTGTTTCCATCAGCTGCAGGAGGAAGCTTCTTTGATGATGGAAGAACAAGACCCTGGTCTGTGAGTATAGCAGAATGGTGTCAATGGTCATTTTATTTCTTTTAGTAGAACGTAGTATATTTTTTCTCTAGAACCCTGGGCTATGTAATTTCTTTTTCTTGTTCAATAAACCAGTGTCAGGTGTGGATTCCATCATGTGAAATGGGCCTTGAGTCAAACTATATATTGGTTATTTACTCCTACAACTGTTGCATTAATACGTCTTACAGGACACTGTTATAGTTCAAAGGTTTGGTAGCTGGGTTAGTGTTTATATTTCTCCTTTTGTAGTGTGCAGAGTATTCCCTGTACCAAAGTTGCTAATACGTAAGTGTGAAGGTCCTATATAGGCACGGTTTATGCATGTTCAATGATTTGTGTAAGTGTTACCTCAAGCAATAGGGCATTGCAGTCATTTTGTGGAGAGCAACCTATAGTCTTGAAAAAAGCCTGTTCTGTTTTGGCATTACAATCACACTACTTTGGCCAATACCTCAGTTAAATATAAACCATTACCAGTACTGGATGCTTAACTTAGTGACAAGAGATTTCCAGTTGGGACTTTCTTCTTGTGTGGTGATTTCTTTTATATTGGCTTCTTATATGTATATATTTTAGAAAGTTTCTATTGTATTAGGTTTCCACTGTACCAGACAAATGACCCTTAATTTTACCTGTCTTTCCTCATGTTACCTTTCATTGCCCTCTTCCTTTCCCAATCCCCTTCAATTCTGTCTTTTTAGCCCACCTTCCATTTGTACTAAGTATTTAATTTCCCTTTCCTATGGAGAAATCTCTGCCTCCCCTAACCTTCAGTTCTTAATCTGTATGTATCCCCTGTGGTATTATGTTCAGTTGCTCGCATATCATATATCTTGCAACTAATATATATGTAAAAGCAAATACATACCCTATTTGTCTTTGGCGGTCTAGGTTCTCTCACTCTCAGTTACCTGCAAAGCTACATTTACCTTCATGTTTCATTATTTGATATTTTAAATGTCTGAGTAATATTTTATTATGTAAATTCACTAGTACTATAACAAAAAATAGAAATACACACTGGAAAGCAAGAAATACACATTGGAAAAACAGATAAAATATTCACAAATGGTGCTGACCAAACTAGATGTCTATATGCTGAAACATAAAAATAGGTGCTTATTTTCACTCAACGTCACCTCCAAATGAATTAAAAACTCACCAAAGTTCATATACAGTTAAAGCCATGAATTTAGCACAGCTATTTGACAAAGATCCAGCACAGCTGAGCTGCATGTTACAGTAGCCTTCATGCTATCTTTCAGGCTTGGTCTTGATCTCCACTTGCTACATGCTTAGAGGGCTTTCAATACATATACAACCTGGGGCCATTGGAACAATGGGAAATTTTTTTCATGAATCATTTATGCCTTCACCCTGGAGTACTGCTTCTAAGCTTCCCTAGAAAAATCCTGAGCATACTGCTTCTCTCATTTTTAGGGGAAATATAAATTATCTGGCCCTACATGAATGTCTTTCTCATGGAAGTTGTAACTCACATAAAAAGGGCAGATAACTCCTTATGAGACTTCAGCTCCAAGATAGTCTTGCAAAATCTACCCCTGTGCTTCCTCAAGAAGAAAATAATCAGAACAACATACTCTTAAAAAGGCAAACAAAGTTCCTAGAGCCAGGAGAGTTGATAGTATTTGAGATTAAATACCTTGTACTGCTGTATCCTCAGATGATTACTTGGCATATAAGATTAGGAGTTACATATGATATGCCCCCCAATGACTAGATGGAGCTGTAAATGAATGGCTAGAGACATCTTCACCTTACACTAGGGTCTGTAATGATGGACAAAGAACATTTTACAAAAATGATTTTTAAAGTGAGGTATTAGGACCTCCTTTTCCTAGAAATATCAGCTTTCAAAGTATCACTGTGGTGTTGTATGACCAAAATAATGAAAGAATACTTAGATTTAGCCCATAAATAAATTCTACAGAGATATGAGGTATAGACAATGCATTATGCCAGGAACTGAATAATAACTGTTGCTGATTTGGCCTAAATTGTTTTTATTGAGGCTGTCCATTAAAATTTGATAATATATTTTTTGGGACAAAGCAATATGCCCAATCTGGCTTGAAGATTTTTTATCTATTGCCATTGAATCTGAGAATGCTTACAACCTGAGAATGGGCTTTCAGGCTGTGGCAAATATGCCTCCAGATTCTCAAAAATATCAGGTTTTGGGACTGATGAAGAAAAATGTTAGTAAAAGATACAGTTTATCAATGATGACTAAATTCATGACCAAGAGACAGATAAAACACCTGTCTGGAGACAAAAAGGATATAATCTATGTTTTAGAAGAATGTGAATCTATCTTTTATTATTGAACTCTGTCTAAATAAAGAAGCATTATGACTGCCAGTCAGTCAAGACTCTAAGTTTCTTCGGACAACCATGTCTGACTCGTTTCTGCCCCACCTTATCCTTCCCTCCTCTCTGGAAACTATCAAGTGCTGGGGCTGGTCCCCGGGCTTTCACCACACTCTTTCTTTTTTTCACAGTAGGGTGAATACTCACAACTGAAGATCTAGAGCTACACGCTTCAGAGTAGATAGGACATGTGATATCTGTTTTCTGGATCTGAGTTACCTAAATCAAAATCGCCATTTATATTTCTATCTGCTTATGTGCCTACCATTTCACTTATCTATATCAGTTGAAGGATATTTAGGTGTTCCCATTTTGTACCTATTGCGAACAGAATAGCAATGAGTATGGTTAAGAAAATATTTTTGAAGGAGTATGTTCAGTCCATTGTGCATATGTCAAGGAAAGTTATAAGCGGTTCATATGGTATATTTATTTTCATCATTTTGAGAATTCTACACACTGATTTCTGCTGTGGATGTACAATTTTGCAAGCTCTCTTTGCCAGAGATCCAGGTTTTTGCCTGTCCAACAGAAGATGTCAACTATCAACCTAATTCCTGTTTCCTCCAGAAAAATAAAATACTAAGGGAAAATATATAATACCTGTATTATTTATCTAAATTACTATTATGAATTAAAATTTGAATACTTATATTGTCCAGAAATTAAAAAGTAACATGTATAACTTACTAAAATATGTTTTCAGAAGTAGTTTCTGTTCTAAAATAGAGTGTATCTATATAACATTGCTTAAATGAAGGGCTCTTTTAGTTATGGTTAGATATACATTTAATATAAACTTACTGAAAGTAGAAGTAAATAATTTCATTTGAAGACACTAATGTATTTTATTATAGTCCAGTTATTGAACTTAATGATGGGTGAGTCATGGTGCTTGAGAAAGATCCCCAAAACTATAGCTGTGCTGACAGATAAACACAGAGCCATGCAGACCAGGACCAAGCCCAGAGGATCCTCAAAGGACAGGAAGGACACTGCCATGGGCAGGCACTTCTTTCTCTCAAGGTTTGGGTACTCTTGAATTCAGCAAGGGATACATTTCTGCTGATCTGTGGGGATAAAGTAAATCAACATCTCATCTCCTACAATTACTCCATGTTCAGTCCATGAAGAAAGATTTCCAATGATATTGTGTGCATCCTATCACATTCTCTTTTACTATAGTGCCGAGAAGGACACTAAACATACATTATTTGTCTTTGTCATTTGAGGTATTGATTGCCTAAGGTTTTTTTTTTTTTTTTTTCTAGCTAGATGTATGATTAAAGATGGTGAGTATTTTTTGTGTATTGCTCAGTAAATTGTGTCTTATTTATGCTTCATTCTGTCACCCATGTTTATCATTAATTTTTACAATATATTCACCTTGTATCCCAATTGTAGACCCCTCCCTCAACTACTCTATGTCCCACTATTCCTCCCCCCTCCTCCCCTATTCTTCTCCTGTGTCCTCTGATAGGGAAGGTCCTAAGAGACCCTAGCCTATCAGGTTCCATTAAGACTCCCTGTATCCTATTCATCTGTGGGCTTACTAGTTGTCCCCACTAGGCAGACGTGATCAAGAAGCAGGCAACTGAGTTCAGAGACTGTCTCTTCACCCCATACTAGGAATCCCATATGGAGACTGAGGTGTCTATGGGCTACATCTGAGCAAGGGTTCTAAGTCCTCTCATGCTCTTTGGTTGATGCATCAGTCTCTGCAGGGCCCCAGGACCCAGATTATTTTGTCTTTGTTGGTCTCCTTGAGTAACTCCTGTCCCCTTTAGGTCCTTCTATCTCCCACTTCTTCAATAAGACTTTTTGTGCTCTATACAAAATTTTGCTGTGGGTCTCTGCATCTGCTTCAATCACCTCTTGAGTGGAGTCACTTAGTGTTCATCCATGGAAGGCTCCTATCCTGTTCTCTCTCTTCTAAGGCATCTATCCTGTTTTCTTTTCTGAATGAGAATTAAGCATCTTCCCTATGTTTCTCCCTGTACTTTAGCTTTTTAAAGTCTGTAGATTTTAGTATGTCCAATCTATATTGTATGGGTAATATCCACTTGTAAGTGAATATATACCATACATGTATTTCTGCTTCTGGGATACATCACTCAGGGTGATCTTTTTTAGTTCCATCCATTTGCCTGCAAATTTCATGATTTTCTTGTTTTTAATACCTCAGTATTATTTCCTTGTATAAATCTACCACAATTTCTGTATCCATTCCCCCATTGAGGGACATCTAGTTTGATTCCAGCTACTGGCTATTATGAATAAAGCTATTATAGTCATAGTTGAGCAAATGCCCTTGTTGTATGTTTGAGCATCTTTCTGATATATGTCTAGGAGGTGTTTAGCTGGGTCTTGGGGTAGCAGTATTCCAAATTTTCTGAGAAAGTTCCAGACTGATTTCCAAAGTGGTTATACAAGTTTACATTCTACCAGCAATGGAGGAGGGTTCTCCTTTCTGCACATCTTCTCCAGCATGAGTTGTTCCTTGAGTTTTTTATCTTAGTCATTCTGATGGGTGAGAGGTGGAGTCTCAGAGTCATTTTGATTTTCATTTCTCATATTTTTAAGGATGTTGAGAATTTTACAGTGTTTCTACACCATTCAATATTTCTCTGTTGAGAATTTCTGTTTAGCTCTGAACCCTATTTTAAATTGGATTATTTGATTTGTTGGGTTATTTATATATTCTGGATATTAGCTTTCTGTATGATGTAGAGTTGGTGAAGATCCTTTCCCAGTCTGTAAGCAATTATTTGGTTCTGCTGACAGTGTCCTTTGCTTTAGAGAAGATTTTAAGTTTCATGAGATCCCATTTATTGATTGTAGATCTTAGAGCCTGTGCTGCTGGTGTTGTGTTCAGGAAGTTGTCTCCTGTGCCAATGTGTTCAAGCCTCTTCCTCACTTTTTTAAAAACAGATTAAGAGTATTAATTTTATGTTGCGGTATTTGATCCACAAGGACTTTATTTTATGCAGGGTGATAAGTATGGACCTATTTGTATCTTTCTATATCTGGACATCCAGTTAGACAAGCACCATTGGTTGAAGATGTTCTTTTTTCCATTGAATGGTTTTGGCTTCTTTGTAAAAAATCAGGTGTTGTACTTGTGTGGGTTTATTTCTGGGTCTTTGATTCAATTCCACTGATCCACCAGTATGTTTCTATGCCAATACCACACTGTTTTTAGTGTTTCTCTGTAGTACAGCTTGAGATCCAGGATGGAGATACCTCCAGAAGTTTTTGTTTTGTTTTGTCTTTTGTTTGTTTGTGTGTTTGTTTGTTTTTAACAGAGAAGATCTGGGTATATTTTATTTAACTCGATATTACCAAAATATAATTCAATGTATAGTCAATATATAAAAACATTATTCAGAAGATATTTTAAATTATGTATTTGACACTGACTGTGTTTATTTGGATGCCAAATTTGGATTTAAAATATTTCTCTTTGTGTTGAGATTTCACAACAGCCATATCTGAAAAAGTAGATCCACCCGCCCAAGCTTTTACAGCTACACTTAACAGTTTTCCTCAGCAACTGGACTGAAATATGTATTTAAATGAAAATTTGGTTCTTCTGCGGTGCCAGTGACATTTTGATGTAGAGGGCCATCGTGAACCACAGCTGCACTTCAGGGCAGTTCTGACAGGAATGGCCTTGAGGGCGGCCTGACCACTGGATTATTTTAACTATTCTGGCTTTTTTGTGTTTTTATGTAATGTTGAGAATTGTTCTTTCAAGGTCTGTAAAGAATTGTGTTGGTATTTTGATGGAAATTGCATTGGATCTCTACATTTCTTTTGGTAGGATGGCCATTTTGCTGTTATTCCTACTGATCCATGAGTATGGAGATCATTCCATCTTATGATATCTTCTTCGATTTCCTTCTTCAAAGACATGAAGTTTTTTTATACAGATTTTTCACTTGCTTGGTTAGTCACACCAGTACACTTTATCTTATTTGTGGCTATTGCATGGTTGTTTTTTTTTTTTTCCTATCTCTTTCTCAGCTCTCTTGTCTTTTCTATACAAGAGGGCTTCAGATATTTTTTTAGCAACTTTGTTTCCAGCCACTTTGCTGAGGTGTTTATCAGCTGTAGTAGTTCTCTGGTAGAATTTTTAGGGTCACTCATGTATACTGTCATATCATTTGTGAATAGTGATACTTTGACTTCTTCCTCTCTGCTTTGTATCCCCTTGATTTCCTTTAGTTGTTTTACTGCTATAGATAGAACTTCCAGTACTATGTTGAAGAGAAAGGAGAGAGTTAGCAAACTTGACTTGTCTCTGATTTCAGTGGGGTTGATTTAAATTGCTTTCCATTTAGTTTGATGTTTGCTATAGGCTTGTATATTATCTTTGCTGTCATTAGGCATATGCCTTTTATCTCTGATATTTCCAAGACTTTAAACATTAATTGAGCTTGGATTTTATTAAATGCTTTTCAGCATCTATTGAGATGATCATCTGGTGTTTATTTTTCAGTTTGTTTATGTGGTGGATTACAATGATGGTTTTTCTGTACATTGTATCTCCCCTGCATGCCTAGGATGAAGCCACTTGGTCATGGTAGATGAGATTTTTGATGTTTTCTTGGATTCATTTTGCAAGTATTTTATGGAATATTTTTGTTTCAATATTCATAAGAGAGATTGGTCTGAAATAATCTTTCTTAGTGTATCTCTGCCTTTTAGTTAGCTTTTGTGAGGTTTAGGTATCAAGGTGAATGTGGCTTCATAGAAAGAGTTTGGTAATGTTCCTTCTTTTTCTTTTTGTGAAATAGTTTGAAGAGTATTGGCATTGCCTCTTCTTTGAAGGTCTAGTAAAATTCTCTTGCTGAAACTATCAGACTCTGGGCTTTGTTTGACAGGGAGACTTTTGATGAATGCTTCAAAAGAGCATGTAGGTCTATTAATTTAGTTACTTGATCCATATTCAACTTTGATTAGTGGAATCTAGCAAGAAAATATTCCATTTCATTTAGATTTTCAAGTTTTGTGGCATATAAACTTTTAAGGTGAAACCTAATGATTCTTTGAATTTCCTCAGTGTCTGTAATTATACCCCCTTTTATTTTCTAATTTTGCTGATTTATATAGTGTCTCCCTGTGTTTTAGTTAGTTATGCTAAAGGTTTGTATATCTTTGTCATTTTGTCCAAGAACCAGCTCTTGCTTTTGTTTATTCTTTGAATTGTTTTCTTTGTTTCTAATTTATTGATTTCTGCCCTAAGTTTGATTATTTCTAGCCATCTACTCCTCTTGTATATGTCTGCTTCATTTGACTAGGTCCTTCACTTGTGTTGTTATGTTGATTTGAAATGCCTCAGATTTCTTGATGAAGGCACTTAGTTCTATGAACTTTCCTCTTAGAATTACTTTCATTATGTCTCATTAGTTTGGGTAAGTTGTGCCTTCATTTTTGTTAAATTCTAGAAAGTATAATTAGTTTATTTCTTCCATAATACAGCTGTCATTGAGTAGAGTTCAGTTTCCATGCATATGCAGGCTGTTTACTATTTTTTTTACTATTGAGGTCTAGCTTTAGACCATGTTGTTCTAATATGATACAAGGAATTATATTGGTATAATGTTCTGTTTTCAGAATGTATACAATTTACCCTTGTTCATTCAAATGCTGCTTTCTCTCCTCCACTGTCTGGTTTCAATCCAGGTATTGCATCATGATACTTTTTCTAAGCATCACCTGTCTCAAGTTTGCATAAACATGCCACCATTTGTTCTCTATATTGTCAATTGAAACATCCAGCCCCAATACTGAGCAATGGAGAGGATAGGGTGAAGCATTCTGGTCCTGAGTGGGAGGAAGAGGCATGAGAGGAGAAGAGGAGAATCTGCAGGAGAGGTCTTGGCACCACATGCAGAAATGACCTGGAACTAAGATATCACTAAAGGCAAGTATGATGGGTGAATCTAAATGGTAGGAAAATCTGTAGGCTTAGAGGTTTAGGATGGATTAACTGTTGGCCAGCATTGTGCTCTAGATTAATTAAATAAATCCTAGTCTCTCTGTGGTGATTTGGTTATACAGCTGTTTAGGAATAACCACTGCTTAACTAAAAGATTTATCACTAGTAAATATTAATAACCTACAACAAATGGCACCTAACTCATCTAAGTATCCACACCCTTTAAATCTTACTTCAATATAATGTGGTGGGGGAGAGAAATAAGCTCCCAGCGATGCAACCCAAACTTTAAACCTAAAAACTCCCAGATAAATTACTGGTCTTTAAAAGAGACTCTTAAACATGCCTCAGAGCAAAAGACAGCCTACTGTGGGCAAACCTGAGACTGAACAAAAATAGTTGCCACTACAGTCTAAAAGGATGAGAGAAACATTAAAACAGACTTCATTGAGCTTGGCTGATAATCTCTTTTATGTTTTTAAGACATAAATAAAGGAAAGTTTAGAAATTATGACCATGGTTACATTCATATTCCTTAATTTAACTTTAATAATTTATTTAGCCTTTTATGTCTTCTCAAAGGCAAAGGCTTTAGAAAAGATACTGGAACAACACATAGAACAAGTAGAACGATATAAAGAAATAACGAAGGTTAGAAACAGGACATAAAAGAAGAGTTATAAAAACTTAAAGAACATAAGAAACAACAGGAAAATAGGGCAGAGGTTTTAGAAAAGATACTGGAAAACACAAACAACTAGAACAGTATAAAGAAAAATTAAAAGTTAGAAGGGAGGTATAAAACAAGAGATTGAAGAGATTATTGGACAAAACAAACAACAGAGAGATAGGTGTGAAATATGGGTACAGACTTAAAAAAAAGAGTTTAGAATACTAAGTAAAGAAAATACTCAGGCAGAGGCAAATATAATAATAAAGAAAGCCAAACAAAGGTGGTTAGAAAACAAACATTAGCATATCCAGTCACTGTACAGCAGAGACCAGCAGATGATGATTCCCCCACAGGATTACCATGAGGCTGAATGGCACCCTGTGGAAGTGCTAGACCTGAGAAAATTTAAAGAAAGTGTCACCAAATTTGGAATGCATTCACCGTTTGTAAAACAAATGCTGACTTCCTGGCCAATCAGTAGAGTAATCCCAAAGGACTGGGAGGATATGTCAAAGCCAACAAAAGAACCTGAGCCATATTTACAATGGCTATTGTGGTGAAGAGAAGAGGCTAGAGAGATAGCATACAAAAATAGAGCCAGGGTTGTTGGTGTTTCTAAGGAACAGCTGCTTGGTGATGGCCAATAGGCTGACACAGAGATACAAGCTGTATATAATGAAGAAACCTTAGCATTATGTCACTTAGCAGCCTTAAATACAAGGGACAAGGTTGAGGAATCAGGAAAAAGGCTTGAGCCATTCTCTCAGGTCATACAAGCTCCAAGTGAAACATTCACTAATGTTTTGCAAAGCTGGGGATACAAGTATATCAGATCCACTAGCTAGAAAAGCACTAGTAGAACCTTTAGCTTTTGAAAATGCAAAGTTTGAATGCAAAGAGGTAATAAGGCCATTAAAAGCAAGGTGTGCACACATAGACAAATGGGTTATAAATAGGATTGACATCAGATATCAATTTGACCTTGATAGGAGAAGCTACCCCTAAAAATATTGGGAAATGTCTTAATTTTGATGGCAAGGTTGCTGCAAATGGAGTTACCAGGAAAAACAAAATAATTCAAAAAGGGAGCCTATATGTCCTAGAATATGCAGAAGATGTGGCAAGGGTTGACACTGGATTAGTAAATGTAGAGCATAGATAAATGGGGTAATTCTTTATCAAAAATGCCTGAGGGAGTCTTTCTAAGGCCCCAATGCAGGACAGGGATCCTCCTCCACAAGAAAGTTAAACACCACTGCTCTGGGAATAAACATTAAAAACTTCAACAGTGAGGCCAGGGTAGGCTTTATAGGTAAATAAAAATAAATCAATAAATAAATTGAAAAAAAAAAAAATCAGGAAAGGATCAAAAAAACAAATATATTGGCAAACTTCTATAAATGATCAAATGATCATGGGCCAAAGTTGAAGATAACTTTAAATAATATTGAAATTGAAGGCATGGTGGATACTGGGGCTGATGTCACAATTATCACTCCTAAATTCTGACCCCCAAATTAGCCAATTCAAGAGGTAGATATCCAATTCCAAGGAGTTGGAACTTTATCTAAAGTAAAACAACATGTCAGATGGCTTAAATGTATAGGACCAGAAGGTCAAATAGGAAAATTAAGGCCATATGTGGCTGAGATAACCATAAACTTATGGGGAAGAGATCTGTTACAACAATGGGAGACCCAGATTAACAACACCCAATTTCAAAGGCAAAACAGGTAATACTCCTGATAAACAAGTTAAAATTATTTAAAAATGCCATCAAAAAGAGTTACAGGCTGCCCAGGCTGTCCATAAACCAAATACAACACAGGCATTCTTTTCAACTTCATGTTGGGAAACCACTGCTAATAAAACCTCCACAACCTTACCAAGGTGGTTGGCTGACCAACCTATTTGGATTGAACAATGGTCTATGAGTAAAGACAAATTACTGGCACTAGAACAGTTAGTCCTGGAACAGCTGGAGGCTCAACATATAGAGGAGTCCAACAGCCCTTGGAATTCTCCTGTGTTTGTCATCAAAAAGAAATCCAGCAAATGGAGGATGTTAACAGATCTCAGAGCCATTAACAAAATTATTCCGGCAATGGGGTCATTACAATTCGGAATCCCATTGCCTTCCTTGTTACCTAAGGAATGACCTATTATAGTGATTGATTTAAAGGATTGCTTTTTCACAATTCCTTTACATGAGCATGATAGGGAAAGGTTTGCTTTCGCAGCACTCACTTTGAATAGAAGCTGTCCAATAAAGATATATCACTCAAGGGTCTTACCACAGGAGATGTTGAACAGTCCTACTTTGTGCCAATATTTTGTACAACAACTGTTGGAGGTAATTCGTAAGCAGTTTCCTCAATCCACAATTTACCACTATATGGATGATATCTTATTGGCTGAGTCAGATAGAAAAACATTAGAAAATATTTTTGATGAAATAAATAGAACTTTGCCTTGTTGGGGTTTAGAGATTGCGCATGAAAAAGTACAAAAAGGAGATTCTATTTATTACCTTAGGATACAAAATAGGTCTACAGAAAACTCGACCACAAAAAGTACAAATTAGAAGAACCGGATTAAAAACTCTCAATGATTTTCCAAAATTGCTGTGAGATATTAACTGGCTATAGCCTACATTTGGTTTAGCTACTCAAGAGCTAAATAACTTATTTCAAAACTTATAGGATGATAAGGACTTTAAAAATCCAAGAACGTTATCAACTGAAGATTAAAATGAATTGGCTCTGGGAAAAAGGAAATTACAAGATGCATGTATAGACCTTATTGATCCAAAGAGGGCCTGTATTTTGGTTATCTTGCTTTCCACTCATTCTCCCACAGGAATTCTTATTCAGAAGGCCAACTATGTCTTAGAATGAATATTTTTGGCACACAAACGAAATAAAAAATTAAAAACCTATATAGAAAAGTTCCTGAATTGATCCTAAAAGGAAAAATGAGACTTCATCAGTTGGCTCGAATAGATTCAGCTGAAATTGTGGTGCCCTTTACCAATGCTGAGATTGTTTCATTATGGCCAGAGAACGGATATTGGCAAAGAGCTTGTTGTGAGTTTTTGGGAGAAATCTGCAACAAATACCCAAAACTCAAGTCACTTCAGTTTATAAAAAGAAACAATAGGATTCTCCCTCATATAATAAAAGGAACTCCAAATTTTGGAGCTCCCACATTTTATACGGATGCCAATAAATCAAAAAGGGCAGGTTGTAAGTCAGAAAATCTGAGTAAAGTGGTGGAATGTCCTTATGATTCAGTTCAAAAACCAGAATTATACATAATTCTCTTGGTGTTATCAAATTTTCAAGAATCTCTTAATATAATCACTGAGTCTCAAAATGCAGAAAGAGTTGTTCTGCATATAGAAACTTCTGATCTAATTCAGGATAATTTGGACTTAACTTCACTGTTTCCTCAATTACAACAAGTAATCGGAAATAGAAATAATCCACTGTATATAACATAGATCAGATCTGATATGGGTCCACCAGGCCCTCTAGCACAAGGCAATGATGAAATTGACCAACTATTGACAAGAGTGTGTTAGAGGCCTCACAATTTCATTAAAAAACACAATGTTAACAGCAAAGGTTTAAAAAGAGATTTTTCTATCACTTGGCAACAAGCCAAAGAAATTGTGGGAAAATATTCCACTTGTTCTTTATATAACTAAACTCCACTACCTGCAGGAAGTAACACTAATGTTAATCAAAGAAATGAAATTTGGCAAATCACGTGTTTTATTTTATAGAGTTTGGTAAACTGAAATATGTGCACCATACTATAGACACATATACAGACACATATGAGCAAAAGCCATAAGTTCTGAGAAGGCTGATTCAGTTATGTATTTATTAGAAGTGATGAAAGTTATGGTTATTCCTACACAAATTAAGACTGGTAATGCTACAGCATATGTCTGTAATAAAATGGAAAGATTTTTTACATATTATAAGATAAAACATGTAACAGGTATACCCCACAATCCTGCCGGTCAAGCAGTCATTGAAAAATCGATATTGTACTTTAAGGAAAATGATTAACAAACAGAGAGGGATATTAAAATACCACAGGGATAGATTACATAATGCATTATTGACCTTAAATTTCTTAAATGTTAATGAACAACAAACAATAGCTGCACAAAGACACTGGGTTATAGAAAAAAAAAAACTGCTGAATTATTTCAGCATATATATTTCAAAAATACCCCAACTTCACAATGGACAATAGGGAATGTGTTACACACTGGGGAAGAGGTTTTGCATATGTTCACACAGGAGACGAGAAATTATGAGATCCTTCAAAACTAATAAAAATCAGATTTCACAGAGGAAGGTCACCTGAAGACTTTGGTCACACACAAGAAGAGAGAAATCAAGAAGACCAAACAAAACAAGTAATATAAATTGATAATCCCTTCACCTGGGAAAAACTCTAAAACTGACTGAGACATAACAAAAAATGTCTCTAGCCAGAACTTCAGCAATACATGGCCAATAAATCCTTGGCTATAATATCCTCAGTATCTATTATGCCATTCTTTTTAATTGGCATTGATAAAATTGGTTTACAGTTTAATTTCATTTTGAACATCTCTTACATTTATACTTTTAGAACTGTATAATGCTTGTGAGAAATTATATGTTTGCAGAACAAAAGGAGTGAATACTGGAGATGCTGAACCAAACCTGACAGAATCTTCCTTCCAGCATGCTGAGACATTGACACATCTGTTTCAATATCTTGCATGTTCCAGAATTCTGCTTGTTCCTGCCTCAACTGCTTCAATTGCTCTTTCTCATCACGGCCAGTTCCCAAGAGAGCTTTGAAGAAAGCTACAAATCTTAATTGGTCCCGCATTTTAGACTGTTCTAAACAGGACTTTTATTAACTTTCATTATTTTCTCAACATTCAAAGGCTGGACCACAAATATTGCTTATTTAATTATACATTTTTCCAATTTTCTTTGGGTCCCCAAAAGTATTTCTGCATGTCCAAAATGTCAGCTAGATGACATCAATGAGAATGATGTCCTATGTTCCTTAAGGGGGATTGGGTAGTTTTTTGGGTTGTTTCCTGTGGCTACAAGTGTTTATTGTCATTGGGAGATGTTTATAAATTACTAATGGTCTTATTCAGTGTGGAACTGTTATGCCCAGTTTGGGAACCCCAAAAGCCCAGGGGTACACTCTACTGTAAATACATGAGGTTTTTAAAATTGTATACATGTTCAGACATGGGACACAAACTTCCTGGGGACACAGGAGAGGAATGTAGCCCTGAGATCTAGGGAAGCAAGGTTTTTATGGGGCAAAACTGCAAGCAGGGACTTACATGCTTTGGTGTTACGTGATTGTGAAATGGAAACTGACTTTTGAAATGGTTGGTCCACTTTGGGCAGCAAGAGTACAAACAGTTCTGGCCTGGTCCTATGGGCCAGTTTCCTAGCAACTATATAATTAGTGGGCAGGAAAGAATGTAGTAAGGCTAATTTGTCCCCTCAGGGCATTAAGGCTAGTTCTTCCCCGAAAGAGGCTGGACATGTCTCCAACAAACTAGCCTTTATTCATGCTTCTGCTTTAAACTTTAAAACAATACCCACTGATGTTAAGTCTTTGGTCTCTCAAATCCACAAAGAATTCATCTAATTGAGATTTTAAAAATGAAATAAAATGAAGTTTCAAATCTTTCTTCCATATGCTATTTTTTCCATAAACTCTACTGTGTGCCTTCCTTGTGAAAGGAACCTGGTAATGTGCCAGCAGGCTTGGCTCTGATTTTTTTTTTATTTCAATCTTATTATAATTATTAATTTGGGTTTTTGAGACAGGGTTTCTCTGTGTAGCCCTGGCTGTCCAGGCCTCATTGTATACCAGGCTGGCCTCGAACTCCCAAACATACTCACAGACATCTACCTGCCTCTGCCTCCCGAGTGTTGGGATTAAAGGTGTGTGCACTGTGCTTGGCAGGACTTTCTTATAGCCTGGTTGAAGTCATACTTTATGACTTAGGACATGTGAGTGTGAAGAGCTGGCAGGGGTGCAAACCCTTCCTTTTGGAGAGAGGGTTTCTCTTGTGCCCTTGCATGTCCTGAACTCGTTTTGCAAACCCAGATGGCCTGGAACTCACACCAGTCTCTGCTTGCCCCACTGACAGCCACAGGCATGCGACACCACACCTGGCTTCTTGTTATAGTCTTTAAGAATGATTTATAATCTCTGTCTGCCTTCCTGGGACCAGCTCTGTTTTGACTGGGAGAGTTTGCAATCACTAAAAGAAAGGGGGGCAGGGACCCCAGGATTCCTTCTGTAGTGAGCAGGGACTGGCTGGACCCTGGCTGAGCAGGGGAGTTTAAACTGGACACATTTAAACAGGAAATACATAAATTTAAGCTGAAGATCTGTGTGCAATTAACTAGATTTACTTACTAATGGACCCTTTTGCTTTTTTCCACCTCTTCTAAGAAGTATAAATCTGATCTATTTGTTTATTTTTACACGTATGACTGTTTTGCCTGCGTGGATAGGTGTGCCTGTGTACCAGGTGGATGCCTGGTGCCTGAAGTGGCAGCATTGACAACCCACAAGTATACCCTTGAGTTTTTCTGTTGCCATCTGTTGCTTCTCATGGGACCTACACATTAGTCTGGTTTGTTTCCTCAATGAGAGTCCCTTGGAGAAAACTAAGATTTTCAATTATTATTATTATTATTATTATTATTATTATTATTATTATTATTAAAGGGAATGAGTGTTATTTTTGGAGGAAACTTTATTTATTTATGATTCATGGTGTAGTTCTCTTTATTATGGAATATTTGTTAATTATTTGTACACTATTCTGTCTGCATAACAGAGGAGGGCGCCAGGTCTCAGTATAGATTCTTATGAGCCACCATGTGGTTGCTGGGAATTGAGCTCAGGACCTCTAGAAGAGCAGCCTGTGATCTTAAACTCTGTGCCATCTCTCCTGCCCCCTCATTTCTTATTTTAATTTTTAAATTTTTATTTATTCATTTTACATCCCTGTCTTAGACCCCTCCCTCTTCTCCTCCAAGTCCTACCCTCCCTGTTTCCCCTATCATCCCTCACCTGGCTCCTCAGAGAAGGGGATCATACTGTCTCTCCTGTGCACATCCACCCACCCCAGCATATCAAGTGGCATCAGGAAGGAGCACATACTCTTTGCCTGATGAGGCAACCCCAACAGGGGAAAGTGAAAGAAGAGCTAGTTTGTGGGTCAGGGTGCATTCATATGTGTGTTGGTCCTGCTGTGTTTATAACACCTTGTTACACTTGTGTCCTTCATCCACTCAGGTGCTTACACTTTGCACACAGAGTTTCTTGAGCCCTTAGGGGCTTAGGGTTTCTTGCAGACATCTCATTTAGGGTGGAATGGTCCAAGGCTTCTCACTGTTTGCATATCGAATGGATGTGGGTCTCTGTATTTATTCCCATCTCCTGCAGGAGGAATTTCCAATGATGGCCTAGCAAGGCACTAATCTGTGAGTATGGTTGTGCTCCTTTAGCACAACTGTAGCATTTAGATTTCTCTTATGTCCTTGGCCTCTGTAGACTCAGGTTCCTGGCCAATCAAGCAGTATTGGATCAAGGTTCCTTCTCATGGAGTGGGCCTCCTGAAACCCAACTAGATATTGTTGGTCTCTTCTGTGACCTTTATACCACAAGCGCACCAGCAAATCTTGTAGGCAGGTCACTGTTGGAGAGTGAAGGGTGTATGGCTGGGTTGGTGTGTACTTTTCTCTTCTGGTGGCATGCAGCATATGTTCCTGTATCGTAAACAGCAGTCTATAAGGGTGAAGGTTCTCGGTAGGGGCCAGCTGGGATTCGCTGTGTCCAACGACTTGTGAAGATGTTGTCCTCAGCAACAGAATCTTACCATCAGACTGGGGAGAGCACTGGAGGATGGACACAGTGGGGGGCCCCAGGCCCTGCTTTGAGCTAGCACAGAGACCTCCTGCATACCGACTCCACAGGACTCTGGGAAGCCTGCTCTCAAGACACGCCCTTGTCTGTTCTTATTAAATTGAAATAAATACATAGTATTAAATGAAAACATCATATATATAAAGCTAGTTATTAAGTGACACATGTGCTCCACCAGAGGGCACCAGATTCCTTGACAGATGGTTTGAGCGCCACCGTGTGGTCCCTGGGATGGAACCTGGCACCTTGATAAGAGAGGGATTCTCTGTGTCTGATGGCTGTTGCGATGACAAAGGTCGGGTTTTTTTTTTTTTTAAGATTCATCCATCCATGTATTCATTCATCCATTCATTCATTCTGCTTGTGCACCAGAAGAGGGCACCAGATCCCATTACAGCTGGCTGTGAGCCACCATGTGGTTGCTGGGAATTGAACTCAGGAACTCTAGAAGAGCAGCCAGCGTTGTTAACCTCTGAGCCATCTCTCCTGCCTCCAGTTATTTTTTAATATTTAAAAGACATTTATTTTCCATGTGAGCGCGTTTCTGCCTTCCCAAGACTAGTCCTCCTTTGACTGGGCGACTCAAAATTAATTTTAAAAAGGGGAAGGGACCTCAGGATCCCTTCTCCAGGGACCAGTGATCAGCTGGACTTCCTCTGATCAGGAGAATTCAAAGCGCTCATTTTTCCTGCACACAAGTGCAGCAGCCCTGTGTGTTTACTTCCGGTACCAGGGGGCGGGGCGATGGCATCACAAATTGGCTCCGAAAGGCTCCTGATCCTGAAGACTGCGAGGGGCACAGGGCGGGGACATTGACAGAACACCAGGGACCAGGGAAAACGCTGTGGGCTTGGTGACGACGGGGAAAGCGCTTCCGGGGGATACTTCTGGGTCCTAGCAGAGCTCCAGGCTAAGTAAGGAGGAGGAGGATGGCTTGTCAGGGTGTAATGCAGTGCGTACAGCCTTCTGGGAATTGTATTTCTGCGTCTGCGACTCGGCAAAGCGGAAGATAGAGTGAGACCTGGCTATGTTACTACAAACAAACCCATAAGTCTTTGCTCTGAGGCAGTTCTCTTAGAGGCTCCCAGCCGGCACAATGCACTCTGGGATTATTTGTAGTTCCCTGGCTATGGAGTGCTTGGCTTTAAGAATTTTCCATGTCTGGGACATTTCATCATGAGTTCAGTGCTCTTTCGTAAGGATGTTCACAGTCGTACGACATAAAACAGATTTTTTTTCCTTTTTTTTTTTTTTTCTATGAGACACCTATAATACAACGTAAGTGGCCAGATGTGGAGCTGAAATGCGGTAGATAGATTTAAAGCCTGGACAGCTTCTAAGAGGGTGGATGGGGTATTGGAGCTTTTGGACAGGACTGTACCGAATGTTAAGTGGAACGCGAGCACCCACAAGCATAAATGCCATGTCTTCAATGTGTTATGTACTGTTGAAAAAGCAGGCACTTGAGGAAAACTATAAGGTAATATTCCCAGAATCTGGCAGTGGAAATTCAAAGTTCAAGAGTTAGCGAGGCACCTCTTCATTGGACTCACATATGATTACACACATATTCATATTCAGTTTAGATCTGGGAAACTTAGAAGAGAATAGTGAACTTTGTCTTTCTGTGTTTAGATTACCTCATATAACATGATTTTTTATTGAGTTCCATCTATCTACCTGCACGTTTTATGTTTTTATACTACTCAGTAGTGATGCATTTTAAAATCATGACCTAACGAGCTAATATTTAATTCATTTTTAAGGTTATTTAATAATTACATCATTTTGTGCCTTCTCTTTTCTTCCCTCCAAACCTTCCCACAGACCTCTCCTATTTCTCTTTCAAATTCATCTTCTTTTTTCAAATTGGTATTATGCTCTTAATATAAGTTGCTCAGTTTAATAATGTTACTTCCAAGCATGTTTTCAGTGTTGATTGCTTGGTATTGGATAATTAACTGATTTTATGCACTTTCCCTGGAAGTAGTTTTTTTTTCTCACACTCTCAGCATTTATTAGTTCCTTGCATATTTTTTAATAGGATTAATAAAAATGGTTTCTTCCTAGACCACTTTTGCATATCTATTAGCATTTCCAATTTTCAGCTCATTTTTATACAGGTATATTGGTAAGCCTTTTTTTTTTTTTTTTTTTTTTTATTGGTCCATCTTATGGGTGTAGCTTCTGGTATTATTAGGAGACACATTACCAAAACAAACTCTGATCCTCTGCCTTATATAATTTTTTTTTACCTCCTTTTATGCATGATCACTGAGTCTTAGATCTGGGAATTGTTTTGTAGATGTATCAGATGTGACTGTTCTCCAGAATTCTGCCTTGTGATTGGTTGTGGTTTTCAGTCATGATTGTGGTTCAAGGAAAAGCTTCCTTGGTCAGTTTTTAACTATACTTATCTATGTGCATTATTGAAAGTATTTAGGTTGCAACATGTTTATATTCATACATGTACTTACATGTATTATAGGGATTTTATGTAGATAATTCACAGTATGATTGCTTAAAACTATTTCAAATATTTACTGTTATTTCACCCACTTACTTCTTTTTATTAAGCTGGGGTTTCACAGCTCAGGAGTTCAAGATTTGCCCTTCTCAGGCAACTCGATGCAAAAACAACAAGTTTTTTTTTTTTTTTTTTTTTTTTTTTTTTTTTTTTTTCAATCGCAATAGAGTCACCCCACCAAAGGCAGGAGATGACCCAGAGCATGCAAAAAACAGTGTTTTTATACTTAAAAATCTGGCCACTTTTGCTCTATACATTGATTGGTCAGCAAGAATAGCCTGAAGATAGTTTATAGCTAGTTGTTTGCAGTTTTTGGCTGTTTGTGAGTTTTCTCAAAACAACTCACCCTGCCCTTCAAGAGCTACCTGCCTTTGGCTTCAATTCAAGGCTATCTCAGAGCAGTTTATCCTGCCATTTGAGACCTATGTGCCTCTGGCTTTAATTCAAGGATGGGAATGGTCACAGCTGTTTTTCTTTTACAGTTGTTTTCATTCTCTGGTGGGCTCTCATCCCCCCTTTTCTTTGTGCTCCAATTTTAACCCTAAAATTGTGGATCAATCTCAGAGAGAGATCGATAATGCCTCTGGAGCATCAGGACCTGAACCACAGTTACACATTCCCTGACAAAGGCCAGTAATCAGTTAACAATACAGGGTACTATTGTGACAAGGAGCAAAAGGGTAGCAAAAGGTCCCAGTAAGAGAAGCACATAGGGGAGCATACCATTAAACCCATTCCAAAAAGGAGATTCTATTAATTCTCATCTCCTTTTTTCAAGATCTTTTTGTAATTTTTTAATCTTTCCTTTAACAATGCCTGATTTATTAGTGTAAAGACAGCATTTCTCCTGTACGGCTAAGCAGATTCCTCCTTTTTCAACCGTAAGGAGGTCTAATCCCCTCTGGGTCTGGAGAACTACTTCTGCTAAGGAATTGAGCTGGTCTTGGAGGTCATTGATGGTGCTCAAAAGCAATTGTACATCATTAATTAACTGTTGGGACAGTTTGTTGTATTTATATAATAAAACACCCAAACCAGCTGACCCAGCGCCTATGGAAGCAGTCAGCCCAGTTCCCACTAACAGAGGAATGAACTGAATGGCTCTTGTCGTTCTTCCAGCCATTAAGTCAAAGCTGGGGACTGGGACTGGCTCATCCCCTGGAATAATGCTAAGATCAGGGAGTTGCCTGTACACAGGTCCCAGTCCAATCTGTGGGCAAGAATGTATAGGCTTTATTATTCCTGCATTAAAAAAACAGTGTTATTGTCAGGGCAGAGAGCTGTGGAGATGTCAATTATTGAATCACAAATGGCAAAGGTAGCTTCCCCTACAGGTAGATCTGAGCTATCATTTTTGTAGGGTTTTGTCAAACAGGTAACATTTTAGTTGAAGAGAGGCTGCACTCTCATAGGGGGTGCTGAGTGTCAGGACCCCTCAGCAGTGGAATAAGTGGCGTTAGAGGGGGGGAGCTCCAGAGGAACAGGCTGCCCTTGTCAGAGGCAGAGCCAGCAGTCACTTGTAAGTGAAGGATTGGTGTCATTTAGGAGGCTATGAGTAGCAGTAATAACATCTACAGTCTGGGGGTCTAAAATAAAGTTTCCTCTACTTTCAGGAAGAACCAGAGGGTGGTAATTGAGGGATGAGTATTCTTTTTTCTATTAATTCTTTGATGCATTGTTTAATCTGTTCTTGTCTGGCCTGATCCTGCAGCCCTCCTCCATCTGAAAGGTGAATGGGAGGTACCTTTCTTCAGCATACAGGCTTCCCTACCGTTCCAAACAAAGGGCTTGGAGTAATTTGGATCCATGGCCTTCTCTTGGCACACTGTGGAACCAATCATCTATCCTCATCTCCTCCCAGACTTGGTTCAATATGGCAGTGAAATAGGGGATGTTATCTTTTCCAATACATTATTGCACAACTCTATAGCAACTGCTAAGCACAGCCTGTTGATAGGTATCACAAGGGCAAGGCCAGGGGCACCCATTTACATAAGGAATCATTTTAGGCTTGGTTACACAATGCCATTCTAAACTTGGGGTGCTCCCTGAAGTTTGTAGGGCTCTATATGCCCATGTATGGCCACACTCAACTTGAGCATAGGCCTTGTTAGGGCTCCAAATCTCACCATTAAGTAAGGCTCTGCCATTCATCACCCACCCTTGCAATCACAGGGTTTAGCATGCATTGCTTTTAGGGCCTTGTGAGCCTGGTGAGGATCACCAAAGCTCCAGTCAATAGTTACCCAATTGAGTACAAACAGCACCACCCAGAGGTACCATTGTCTGTCCACTTTACTGGTCAAAGAGTTCATTGTCCCTGACGAGTTACAGTTTTAACAGGTTGCTGGAGGCTTGGACTTTCCATGTGTCAGCAGGTTGATGAAGAGCAGGCTTGACGTGTGACCCATGGATCCAAGCTGCAATGCCCTCTGCTTTGACAGCTGTTGTGGTTGTGAGCAGGACACAATAAGGACCCTTTCACCAAGGTTCCAGATTCTGGCTGCAGTGTCATCTCACATACACCAGATCTCCAACCTGGAACTGATGGGGCACATCCAAGGACCGAGGCGCATATGCACTGCCAACCTTGCTCCAAATTTCTTTCTGAATAAGTTGCAGTCCTTTCAGCCTGGACAACAAGTCAGAGTTACCATTAGTTATGTCAAGGAGGTCCCCAAGAAGAGTCAGGTTAGCAGGAACCCCATATAGTAGTTCGAAGGGAGTTAAGCCTAGTATGGAGGGAGTATTTCTGATGCTAAAGAGGGCCAAGGGAAGGAGCACCACCCTGTCACCGCCAGTCTTTATGTTCAATTTGGTGAGAGTCTCTTTGAGAGCTCTATTCATTCTCTCTACCTGTCCTGAACTTTTAGGTCTATAAGCACAATGTAACTTCCAATCAAGCCCCAGAAACATGGCCACCTCCTGGCTTACCTGATCAACAAAGGTTGGTCCATTGTCTGACCCAATTACCTTTGGAATACCAAACCAAGGAAAATGTCTTCCAGAATTTTTTTGGCCATGACCAGGGCGGTTTATTTCTTTGTGGGAAAAGCTTCCACCCATCCTGAGAAAGTGTCCACAAAAACCAGGAGATAATTATTGCCTTACCTGGATGGTTTACTTTCAGTGAAATCCACTTCCCAATGCATTCCAGGTCTAGTTCCTTGTCACAGGCCAGCAGTGTCACCTGAATACCACCTGAGACAGGGCTGGGAGAGAGAGAGAGAGACAGGGTGACACAGAGAAGGACGCCAAGTCTTCATGCTGATCCAGGTGTTGATTTAATGGACGTCAGGTAAACAAGTAGGCAAAAAAGTACAAGCAGTTTCTCATGTAGGAGCTTTACTTGGTCAAAACATAGGAGAGCTCACCCAAGGTTACACAGAGCCTGCTGTCTGGTTACTATGGTTGCACACACACACTTTCTCAGGGTCAGAGCAGTCTGCTGTAGGACCACCAAGGTCAGTTTATAGGAAACTGGACTTTGGAAAATAGCCAAAGCCAAGAGGCAGGGTTCCACTGCTCAGAGGCCATTAACTCAAAATTTGCCATTAACTCCAAAAAGGCTGCCACAGTTCCTCTCAGCGGCTTCCCTGGGCTCTGGAAACTCTCACCTATGTTTACACACTGGCAAGGTTCACATGCCCTAGTCACTCACTCAGTCAAGGTGGTGAGGTTTAGTATTCGGTACTGGGATTGGCGGGCAACTTCAGCCAATTTCTTTGCCCTCAAGTGACTCCATTTATACATTTGAGTTATTAATCTCTCAGCATCTTCCTGTGGTAGAATGATCTTACCTTTGGAGTTTATCCATGCCCCCAAGTCAGTGTCAAATATTCCCTTTTTTTTGCCACATTAACTTTAAGTCACTTTCTGAGTAGTTTAGTCATTCTTCTCTGGGCAGTTCAGCAGTTAGTACCACTGGGACAGAGTTTCCTCTAGCAGCTGCTTTAGCCTCCTGATCAGCCACATTATTCCCCTTTGCTGCCCTGGAAGTCCCCTTCTGATGTCCTGGGCAATGAATAATGCTTACCTTGTCCAGCAGCAACTAGGCATTGAGCAAAGCCAAAATCTTGTTATTATTTTTATCTCTTTACTGGCTGATGTTAGCAGGCCTCTCTGCTGATAGATGGCCCCGAGCTCATGGGCTGTTGGTAAGGCAAACCAACTATCAGTGTAGATGTTTATCTTTTGCCCTTTTCCAGAGCTAATGCCTGAGGTTAAAGCAATCAATTCAGCTTGCTGAACAGATGTGCCCTCTGGCAACGCCTGGGCCCATATTACCTTATGTCCATCTACTACAGCTGCCCCTGCCTTTCCCTTCCTGTTCTCAAAAAACTGATCCCATCCATACAGTATGTTACCTCGGCATTGGGCAGAGGCTGATCTTTCAATTCCTTTTGCAATCCCTGTTCCTCTGCTAGAACCTGCAAACAATCATGCTCCAGGGGCTGGATTTCTGGATCCTGCAATATGGTGGCTGGGTTTAGCCTTGTAGCCAGAGTAAAGATGACTCTATCATTATTCAAGAGCAAGGCCTGGCATTGTGTCATGTGGGCATTCATGAGCCATCAATCAGGTGGCTGCCTTATGACACTCTCAAGGGCATGAGGAGCACAGATGGTGAGGTCCTGTCCCAGAGTCAGTTTGTCTGCATGTTATACTAGTGCTGCCACTGCTTCTATTATTGCCAGGCAGGTTGGCCATCTTGCCACTACTGAATCAAGTGTTTTGGATAGATAGGCTACCGGTCTCTTCCAGGGTCCAATTTTCTGTGTTAGCACCCCATTGACCATTCCCTGATTCTCAGCCACATAGAGATGGAAGAGTTTGGTTACATCAGGGAGTCCCAATGCTGGAGCCAATATTAAGGCTTGTTTGATATTATCAAATGCTGCTTGTTCATCCTTTCCCCAGATGAAAGAGTCATTGCCCTTTGTAAGGGCATGCAGAAGGGCTGCCATCTTGGCAAATCCTGGAATCCACAGCCAGCAAAACCCTGCTGTACCAAAAATTTCCCTCAGTTGTTCAGTAGTCCCTGGGGGAATATGAAATACAGTCTCTTTTCTAGCCTCCAAGGCCATCTCTTTCCTTATTTTAATATATATCCCAGATAACTGACCTGCAGGATGGGAGTTTTTCGCTGTAGCTGAGCTCACCCATCTCTTGCAACAGCTGGTCGGTGGCGTCAAAACAACTTTCTTTACAATCTGCTGTTAATAGTATATCATCCACATATTGGAGATGAGTTACCTGGGGATTGGTGGCCTGGAGGTGTGCCCGGTCTAGGTGTAGGGCTTCATCTTCCTTTTGGGACAATCCTGGATCCAGTGTCCTTTCTCCTTGCAATAGGTACACTGATCCTTAGCCAGAGGGCCCCTCTGATTTCCAGGAACGCTCTCCCTATCATTATGACTGCACTGTGGTGGCCAGGATCTTAGTCAACTTTCTGTCTTGCCTCTTATCCTTTCTCTTTCTCTTGCTCCCTGCTCTTTTTGCTTTCTTTCCTCTTTCTCTTCTTCCATCTCCCAGCTATAAAAAACCTTTTCTGCCACCTGCACTAAATACTTTCAACTTGTCCTGTAAACCCTCTATTTTCTGGAGTTTTCTAAAAATATCTGTGGCTGACTGGTCTATAAAGATTATAGTCACCATTGCCTTATGCTCATCTGAGGTAGGGTCATAAGGTGTAAACCAGCTGTATGCCTCCATCAGCCGTTCAACAAAGGCTGTGGGAGATTCATCTGGCCCCTGAACCATCTCTCTTACCTTCATCAAATTGGTGGGCTTTTTGAGCGCCCCATGGACACATGATATTAGAGTCTGGTGGTAGACCTGCAGGCATTCCTACCTCCGAATGATCCAGATGACGTTGTAATCCCAGCTGGGGTGGGTGAGGGGAAAGCCATCATCAATCTCATTAGGGAGGATGGAAGGCCTCCTGTCCATTCCTGGCACAGTCTTTCTTGCCTAAAGGAGGACCCGTCTCCTTCCTCACTAGTCAAAAGGGCCTGAAAGAGTTGCTGGCAATCATCCCAAGTGGGCTGGTGTGAGAATAGGACATATTCAAAAAAATATGTGCCTTGTATCTCACCTCCAAGACATGATAGTCACAGCCTGTCCTATAATAAAGTCATCCATCAAGAAAGTCAAAGAAGCAACAATGATAGAGACAAAAAGAACAAGACAGGCAATTTGACAAGGACACCCTTATGGGTGGTACCACAGAATTCTGATTGAGAGGCTGCCTCACGGCAGCTGTCTCTGAAGAGAAACAGATGGGAGGAAGACCATGCAGGACCTAGCCTCCCCAAATGGAATCCAGAATGTCCTCCAGTTCCCAGTCAATCGATATTCTGACAAATATGTCTATCACAGTGACTGAGCAGATGACCAAAAAGGTCCAGATAGGTGACTAAAGAGAAACAGTGGTATACCAGAAATCAGACTAACCTGTTCCAAGCTCGACCTCTGAGCCCAGTCTGTTGAGGGTTAAGGAAGGGCACGCTGTTTTCCGGGCAATGCACCAAAATGTAAGACCTGGAGCCTCACTGCTCAGGAGCTCAGGATTGCGCCCTTCACAGGAACACTCACAGACCACAACTCAATGCAATAGAAAAAGGTTTTATTGCTGTCGAGATAGGTAGCACCTCCAAAGACAGGACATGACCCTGAACATGCAAAACACAGGGTTTTTATGCCTGAAAATCAGATCACTTTTGCTCTATACTTTACAGCTGGTTGTTTCTCAGAACAGTTCACCCTGCCCTTCAAGAGCTATCAGCACCTGGCTTCAATTCAAATAATCACAGTTGTTTTTCTCATTTCCAGGTGGTCCCTCATTTGTTCTGATGATGAAGTCACTGAATAATGTCATGTTGCAGTGTTAAGGGTGCAGGGATCTGTTTAGGACCCTGTGCAAAACAACCGCCTCATTCAGTAAGGTAATTCAAGGCCCTGGAGAAGACTGTTCACCAACTTCATACAGAGATTGGGTTCAGCTCTAAAGAGGGCAGTACCAGACTGACACCAGATAAGCACTGATGCAATCATTGACACATGATACTGCAAATACCACATATAGGAGAGCATTTAGAGCATGAAAAGGAGGAGTAGCCTCAAGAGATGAATGATTAAGAGAGACAACTGAAATTGGCTCTCAGGAGCATCATGCCGACCTCACAGGACAAGCTACAGCTAGAGTTCCCAGTTCTCAAAACACCCGGTGTGCTATTTTGGGTGAATCCGGGCATTTACCAAAAAAACTGTGAGGTTAAAATCTCTAGAACCCAAAATAGGAGGTGTGTTAACACAGAGGCAAGTGGTCCCTTTACTCACAGAGGGGAACAAGCAGATTCTGGCTCCAAGGGAATGCAAAGGTTCCCGGGTTTTCATGGCAGCTGTGGCAAGGGAAAGCACTGGACTAGGGATCACTGCCTAAGAGGGACATACAGGCTAACCTCTTGCCATCAGGAAACCAACAGAGGGGCCTGTCAGGCTTAGGCCCCTCATGCAACAATACGAACTGTCTCCCATCAGGCAGCCATGAGGTAATAGGCAGGTAGGAAAATCTCAACTGAGGATTTCAGATTTGATACACACCACTGCATGCAGCAGCGCAGCTTTGCATCTGGCTGCAGATAAACCTCTGACCCTATCCGCAAGAGGTCTATGTCACAAAGGAAATACAGATGTTTATGGACCTGTGTATTCAGGGATGGTAAAGAGGATCTCTGGAAGAAGCAGAATAACTTCTACAGTATCTATTGTACACCCAGGTACTGTTGATGGGGACTGCAAGGAAAAAGTTAAAATTATGGCACATGTAAAACATGAGATGCAAAAATAAGGCAGGGTTAGAACTGCTCAGCTGTTACTGTTCTCCTCCATCTAGGGCAAAGCCACACCCTGAAGAACAACAGGCACATTTGGCAGTACCGGAAATTGTGTGTTCTGGAAAACACTGCCTAATGATCAGAGATCCAAATTAATGGCAGCAACAAATGTTGTTCCTTGAAATGAAGGAAATGACTTCAGTATCCTCTCCCAAAAGTCTTGGGATCCACAATGTGTGCTTCTGAAGGTTCATACAGTTTCTAGGAATCTGTAAAATTTCTCCAGTAGGACAAAGTGTATGGTGGATTAAATAGGTGGAACCAGAGGAACCAAGAGGGAACTTGACACCTTCTGTGGCCTGCCACTGAAGGAGAAATTCAGAAATAATTCCAGGAGTCTTTCTGCAGGATAAGTCTACTCTTTGCCCAAATGCTTAGACTTGCAGGGTCCTAACCATATTTAGATTGTTGAAATCATACACGGGAGACTGGAGCTCAAAGGAACTTAAGGCAGACGGCACACACAGAGTGCAAGATCTGTTCTAGCCACGTTCCTCCTTGAGCATCAGCCAGAGCTGAATGAATGACCTTGTTAAAGTAGGCAAAGACTGCTCCTGGCTTATGCCTCTTCTCCTTGCCTGATCATCAGAAGCCGTGCCTTAGACTCTCCCCTCAAACTCCTTGTGGGCCAACACAGGTGCGTACTGTGAGCTAAGCACTGGAATTTGGGTAGAACACAAGGCCAACTGTTTCTGGAAAGGCTGCTTTAGGGTGGGATATGGGAAAATTCGCAGGAGGAAGGAAGCGTTTCACAGTTTGGAAGCAGAAGAGCGTTCCACGGTTTGGCCTGTAATTGGAGGCCTCGAGGGAGTAGGTGGGGCCTCAGGTCGGTATTTAAGGGTGAGCAGCAGACCGCTTTATGCATTTGCCATAGTCTGCACTTTCCTGGGTGTTGTTCTGAGTACACACTGGAGAGGAAGAACTCCTGTCAAAGTGTCCTCGGCAGGATGGAAGATCAGGCAGATGTGGGCGGCTGCAGCACGGCAAAGACATCCCGGCGTCAAAAGACTGTTTGGCAGGCCAAGCAGAAGGATGTCTTGCTCTCAGTTTTCGCCAAGACACCTTACCCGAGCTTCAGGACCAGGCAGGAACTGGCCAGGGAATTCGGAGTTCCAGAGTCCTCCATCCGCGTGTGGTTCCAAAACCGCAGAACTAGAACTGGCATGTCGAGGAAGACCTCAAAGCAGACCACTGCAGGCTCCAGCCATGAAGCCTCCCAACAGCCTCCTGAAAAGCTTGTCGCCAGGGTACAACAAGCAAGAGGCCCGCCCTCAGAACGGAGAAGGCCTCGAACGCGGCTTAGTCCAGCACAGATCAGCATGCTAGTGCAAGCTTTTGAGATTTCTCCATCTCCAGACTATGCCACGAGGGTGCAACTGGCACTGAGCACAGGTTTGCCTGAGGACACCGTCCACATATGGTTCCAGAACAGAAAGGCCAGGCAGAAAGGCCGCGCTGGAGGCAGCACAGCTAAAGGTGAGGACCTGCCTGCCTCTCCTGGCCCAGAAAGGGCTCCTGGAGCATCGTGTTGCATTGAGGAGGAGGCTTCCTGGGACAGCTTGTTGACATCGGGTTCTGCAGGAGGCCAGTGTGCAGAAGCGTTGATGTCAAGACCCGAGCTCACCTTCTTCACAGAGGCCTACCTAGTATCCAACAACTCCTGCCCTGTCCAGCCCCTCCTGGAGCAACTGGTGAGAACAGTGGAAAAGGAACATGGACCAGCCACTCTGGACCCAGATGTACCATGGGAGCAGATCTAACCAACACTCGAGGCTCCTCTCACAGAAGAAGAATATCAGGCTCTCTTGGACGATATTTGACCGCATTGAGAATGCCCAGAATTGGGACTGTAAAACCCCGTTGCCTGGACCCTAACCTGACCATTGTCTCAGAGACTCCAGCCAGAAATGAGCTTGGACAGATGTTCAGACTTGCACCTAAGAAAGGTGCAGAGCTCTAGGGATCCTGAATAAGTGTTGGGGAAAAGATGGAATGCCCTGGAGGTGCGAGGAACCTCACAAGAAGACCAACAGAAACAGCTGACCCAGCCCCCAGGGGGCTTGCAGAGACTGAGCCATCAAATAAGGAGCATGCTTGGTCTGGACCTAGGGAACCTGCACACACATAGCAGGTGGGAGGTGAATCCTTGTGCTTAATGTGGGTTACCCTACGAGGGAGGTGTTGTGGAGTGGCCCAGCGGCGGCGGAGAGTTGTTTCTAACCTGGACTTTGTTGTTTCTAACCTGGACGGTTTTTGAAGGACAGTTATATAATGTTAACTTTAATTATGATCAGGATAAATATGTACTTTGTCTGCTATTGTACTCTGCGTCATTAAATTATTTTTAGGCATTGCTATGACCTGGTTATTCTTTTCATTTGAAAATTAATGTAAAGAGGAGATATGATTATCTTTCAAGCTGAAAAGAGGTGTGATCATGAGTCTTGGTTTTTAACCTGACTGCATGTGGAACTAAGCAAAACACCCAAATTAAGGATAAAATTGTGAAGCACTCTTCCTTATTTGAAGTAGCCTTCTCTACTTCTCTTCTGAATCTATAAGGCTGAAAAACACACCTTTAATCTGTATCTTCATACTGCAAAACCAACCGCTCACCTTTGCCTCATCTTACTGGAAACCTATACAAGGACATAGAAGAAGGAATGTTTTACACTTTGCCTGTTCCCTTTTGCTTTGGTAACAAGTCTATTTCTTCATTGACTATAGAACCTTCTTCTTGAGGATTTCCGTGTATATGAAGGTGAGTTGAGGCAACCAGTCTCATGGACTAAGCCAATGATAGATTCCTCGATTTTCCATTTTTAGCCATCCACTGTTGAATTAATTGACTCACAGATCGTAAATCATTCTCATAAATCCTTTCCTATAAAGAGAGAGTTAGAGGGAAAATAAACTATGCATATAATTATCTTTCACATAGAACTACCAAATTTTCTGCTTTTAATAATGTTATATAATTCATTCAGAAATCACTTAAACCACAGTAATCAACATTTGAGGAGTTATAGAAAAAATATTCATCATCATACAAAGTCAAAATGCTACATAACTTTTTGGGTATATTGATGGACTAGGAATTAAATTTTCTGATGCAGTTATATTCTAAAATATCGTAATTGAATTACAAGTATTTTAATTTTTTGCGGCATTTATATATAGTTTATTTTTTACCTCAAATTATTCCCTTCTTTGTCTTAATTCCCTCAACACACATTAAAATGTGTTTATTTTTCATTTTCATAGGTTACGGAGATTCTATTTTATATGGGGATGACATCATGAAAATTAACTGTTCTATGCATGACACTGCTAATACCAAAATATCATTCAAATAATAAGTAGACCTATCAGAATCACACTAGAATTCACAGCAGAGATTATAAAAGCCAGAAGGGCTTGGATGGATATCATGCAGAAACTAAGAGACCACCGATGCCAACCCAGAATACTATACCCAGTATATATGCAGCCATCCAGCCCTACAGAACATACTAGAAGGAAAACCCTAACCCAATAATATTAAATACACTCCAGAAAACACATTGAGGCCCACACCATGAGGGGAAGTCCATGCCTGACACTGCCCGGATGACCATGAACCATAGTCAAGATAGCCTAGAGACACACAATATCTGTAAACATGACAGGCAAAAAAATGTCAATAAAAGATACTCTGCTATAATCTTAGATGAGTGCCTAGCCCAGTTGTCATCAGAGAGACATCACCCAGGCATCTGATGGGAACAGATGCAGAGACCCACAGCCAAACACAATGATGTATCCAGGGGAACCCCAGAAATGAGGGAATACGTATTGTAGGAACCAGAGATATCAAGGACACAACAAGAGCATGGCCCACTGAGTCAATTGGGCTCATAGGGGATCACAGAGTCTGAAGGACAAAAACATAAACATTCTGTGAGTCTTGTGACCTAGGTTGTTGGCATACACCTTATGATTATTATCCTGATGTTGCTGAGGGACTTCCAACAGTGAGAATGGGGGTGTCTCTCACTCTTTTTCCTGCTCTCCCTATACTTTCTCTCCTCGTGTATTGCTTTGACCAACTCTGATGTGAGGGATTATTCCTAGTCTTTTTATAACTTGTTTGGCCATCAGATTTTTTTTTTTTTCATTGAAAATAAAGAAGCAGTGGATCTGAAGGAGATGTGAGGTGGGCAGAGTAGAGGTGGATAGATTGTGGCTGGGAGGAGTGGAAGAACAGGAAACTGCAGTTCGGATGTAGTGCATGAAACAACAACAAAAATAAAATGCTAAAACAAAATAAACTGTCAGCAGCTAGGCTGTTGGTGATCACCTGCATTCCTAGCACTCAGGAAGTTTAAGGTAGGTGGATCTCTGTGAGTTCCTGCACAGGCTGTTCTACAAAGAGAGTCCAGGACAGCCAAAATTATTCAGAAAAATCCTGTCTTCAAAAAAAAAAAAAAAAAAAAAAAAAAAATCTGTCAGCATTTTGTGTTTCATCTTTAGGAACTTTGTTTTATGCCCCACTTTTTTAATTTTTATTTTTAATATTAGATACAGCTTGTTAACTTTGTATCCCAGATGTAGCCCAGTTCCTCATCACCTCCCTATCCCACCTTCCTTCCCTCATCTCCTCCCTACCCCTTTCCAAGTCTGCTGATAGGGGAGGGCCTCCTCCTGTTCCAACTGACCCTTGCTTATCAGGTATCATCAGGACTGGCTGCAATGTCCTCCTCTGTGGCCTAGCAAGTCCGATCTTTCCTTGGGGGGGGGAGAGGTCAATGAGCCAGCCATGGAGTTCATGTCCGAAATAGTCCTTGTTCCACTTAGTATGGTAACCAATTGGATGCAGAGGTAACATGAACTACATTTGAGCAGGGGTGCTAGGTTATATGCATGCATGGTCCTTGGTTGGAGATACAGTCTCATAAAAGACCCCTGTGCTCTGATATATTTGGTCCTTGTGGAGTTCCTGTCCTCTCCAGGTCATACTAACTCCCCCTTCTTTCATATGATTCTCTGTGCTCTGCTCAAGGTTTGCTTATGAGTCTCAGCATCTACTTTGATACAATGCTAGGTAGAATCTTTCACAGGTCCTCTGTGGTAAGCTTCTGTCCTGTTGTTTTCCCCTATGTCCATCCCATTTGTCTTTCTAAGTGAGGATTGATCATCTTAATCCATGTCCTCTTTCTCATTTATCTTCTTTAGGTGTACAGATTTTAGTATGTTTATCCTATCTTATAGGTCTAGCATCTGCTTAAAACTGAGTGTATACCGTGTATGTCTTTCTGATTCTGGGATACCTCACTCTGGATGATCTTTTCTAGATTGTTTGTTTGTTTCTTCATGTTTACATTTCATGACTTCTTTGAATGGTCTACATATAAACCTGTCTGTTGCATAGCTGGTAAAGATGTTTCCCATTTTATAAGCTGCTTCATCATTAAGGAATGGACTGCAAAAGCTTTTTAGTTTCACGTTGTAAGACCTGGAGTCTCACTGCTCAGGAGCTCAGGATTGTGCCCTTCCAAGGAACACTTACTGACCACAACTTGATGCAAAAGCAAGAGTTTTATTCAAATCGTGATAGGGTTGCCCCTCTAAAGACAGGAGATGACCCCGAGCATGCAAAGCACAGGGTTTTATACTTAAAAATCTGGCCACTTTTGCTCTATACATTGATTGGTCAGCAAGAATACCATGAAGATAGTTTACAGCTAGTTGTTTGCAGTTTTTGGCCGTTTGTGTGTTTTCTCAAAACAATTCACCCTGCCCTTATTTTTAAAAAACTATCTCAGAGCAGTTCATCCTGCCCTTTGAGAGCTATCTGCCTCTGGCTTAAATACAAGGATATCTCAGAGCAGTTCATCCTACCGTTCGAGAGCTATGTTCCTCTGGCTTTAATTCAAGGATGGGAATAGTCACAGCTGTTTTAATTTTACAGTTGTTTGCATTCTTGGGTGGGCTCTCAGATGGAAATGAAGAGAGACAGAGAAGGAGAGAGCAGGACATGATAGGGGGAAGAGAGAGAGAGAGAGGGGGGCACCACAACAGAGAAAGGGGGAGGGCAAGAAGGCAATAGCAAGAGGGCAAGAGAGGCCAAGAGAGAGACAAAGTGGGCAGGCAGATCCTTTTAAGGAGCAAAGTAACCACACCTGCCCTCCCTGGCTGTCGACACATAATGACATCACAGGTTGCTAGGAAAGACAGAAGCAGGTGCCTAAATACTAAGTGTTGGCATAGGCCTTTAATCCCAGCACTCTGCCAGGCAGAAGCAGGCCAGTCTCTGTGAGTTCAAGGTCAGGCTGGTCTACAGATCTAGTCCAAGATAGCCAAGGCTAAAAGGAGAAACCCTCTCTCAAAATACCAAAATATTCATATGTATAATTAATATATTCTCACTAAATATAGTAATATAAACCAATATATTTAATAAATATGTTATATA
The DNA here is from genome assembly GCA_036365155.1 of Meriones psammophilus. NCBI lineage: Eukaryota > Metazoa > Chordata > Mammalia > Rodentia > Muridae > Meriones > Meriones psammophilus. The sequence goes on from JAEOAE010003157.1 coordinate 126,804, forward strand.
TTAATATATACATTTTGTTTTAATCATATGTATATGTTTCAATTTATGTTTTAATCATATAGATATATGATTGAAATAAAAAATCTGAGCTAGGCTTTGTGGCACATATCTCTAATCCTGTCTCTCCAGGAGACACAAGCATGCTGCTGTGTAAGTTCAGTGTCACCCTGGTCTACAAAGCAAGTCCAGGACATGCATGGCTAGAGAGAAACATTGTCTAAAAAAAAACAGGCTAGATATGTCTGAAATCACATAGTGTGACTAGGCTATAAGAAAGTCTTGTCAGGCCTGGTGACACACATCCATAGTCCCAGCACTTGAGAGGCAGATGAAGGTAGGTCTCTGTGAGTGCAAAGTCATCCTGGTTTACAAAGAGATTCCTGGATTGGCAATGATGCACTGAGACACCATGTCACAAAAAATAAAACATTAAATTAAATTAAAAAAATCAAAGCCTGGACTGTTGGCAAATGCCTCTAATACTAGCACTATGACTGACAGAGGGAAATTTATCTGTGTTAGTTAAAGGCCTGCCTGGTCTAGAAAGCATGACAGGTCAGTCAAGGCCATACAGAAAATCTCTTTCTCAAAAAACAACATCCAGGGATGTAAAAAAAAAAAACTTCTAGTATCTGAAGGTTGTTTCTTTTTTTTCACTTTTTAAAAATTTATGTTTTTGTAAATTACAGTTTATTTACATTGTATCCACACTGTTGCTGCATCCTTCATCCCCTCCTTTACTCAACCTCCTAACTTCCTCCCATTTCTGTCCCCAAGTTCACTGATAAGGGAGTTCCTCCTCCACTTCCATCCTAGCCTATGAGATATCATCAGAACTGGCTGCATTGTCCTCCTCTGTGGCCTGCTCCCCCATCAAGGGGAGGTGACCAAAGAGCCAGACACTGAGTTCATATCAGAGACAGTTTCTGTTCCCATTACTAGGAAACTCACTTGGAGATTGAGCTGCCATGGAATATATCTAGTCAGGAGTTGAAGAGGTTCAAGGTTATCTCCATGCATGGTCTTTGGTTGAGTATCAGCCCCAAAAATGCTCTTGTGCCCAGTATTTTTCATCTGTTGCTCTCCTTGTGGAACTCCTGCCCCCTCAAAAGTCTTCCTTAGTCATCAGGGAAATGCAAATCAAAATGAATCCCAGGATATCACATTACACCTATCAGAATGGAAAACATCAAAAACTCAAATGACAACACATGCTGGAGAGGATTGCGAAAGGGGAACACTCCTCCACTTCTGGTGGTAATGTAAACTTGTACAACCACTTTGGAAATCAATGTGGTAATTTCTCAGAAAATTAGGAAGAGAGTTACCTCAAGATCCAGCTATATAACTCCTAGGCATATATCCAAATTTGTGTACAACAAGGACATTTGTTCAACCATGTTTGTAGCAGCTTTATTTGTAATAGCCAGAAGCTGAAACAACCCAGGTGCCACTCAGTTGAGGAATGGATATAGAAATTGTGGTACATTTACACAAGGGAATACTACTCAGCATTTAAAAATAAGGAAATCATGAAATTGGCAGGCAAATGGTGGGATCTAGAAAAGATCATCCTGAGTGAGGTATCCTAGAAGCAGAAAGACACATAGGGTATATACTCACTCATAAGTGGGTATTAGACATATAATACAGATAAACATACTAATATCTGTACACCCTAAGAATCTAATTATGAAAAGAAACATGGCCTTGGATGAAGTAAATTATTTACCATGTTCACTTATAATGTAGTGGAGGAGGTCACCAATTGTGGTTGTGTTCTATATTTTGAAACAATGGAGTAGCTATCAAAGTTTGCTGTATGTATATCAAATCCAATCACAGAAGTTTATTAGGTCATTCTGATATTCTTTCTGTGGCTGTTGATCTAATGCATTTCCACTTGGTGATAGTATTTTTCTGATGCAAAGTATAGAATGGGATTTCCATCATCTATGAGATCCATTGTTTATTTATATCAGGTAGTGTGTAATCATGCTTTTCAAGGAAGGGTCTCTGAGAAAGCACGGTGCTTTTGTTTTTCATTTTCACAAATTCCTTTAAGATGTTTGTTTTCAAGCCTGTTTTGAATGCCAGTAATTAGGCAAAGCCACATTTGAAATCTTGATTCTCATTTGTCAGCCTTCTGAGTACACATCAAATGGTGGAAGATATTCCCTGGATGTGTCTATTTTTACCAACGTTAATGTTAAAATGCTTAATAGTGTATCTGTAGGTGTGTATGACTATATACATACATATATATGTATACACACACACACATATAGTTTAAAGTTCCATTCTTCTTCATGTTTCCATTAGTTACTATACGGCACCTAATGTTGAAGTACTGCATTCTGAGAGAATTATCTAGAGGTGCTAAATAATGTAACAGCAATGATCTTTATTTCAAAAAGCATGTTGTCTGTGTGTAATGTTACTATGGGTTCTTAGGCCATGACAGATGTGTGAAGAGTTGGTTACAGCTTTGTGGGGTTTATTTTGGTCATTGTTATATGATGTTCAAAGTCATGTTGTCAGTTTTGCTTACCGCAAACATTCCCAGGTGAGTTCATTGAGTTTATCCTCAAATAATTTAACTGAAATATTACATCAGTAAAATATTGTCTTCTATCTGGATTATAAACCTATTGTCACATAAGGATGGAAGATCATGAAATACTTGAATAATGAATACTATTTTCAAATTAAAATAATATAATGCTGTCATGTTTTGGAATGTGTTAGTTCATTCTTAGGAGTAAAGACTTATTCATAACACTGTCTCAGATCTACAAGTGAATGTCAGAGAATTGTGTCAGGGGGCATAGTTGGTTCTTTCTAAGCCTGATGATTTGAGCTCAATTTCTGGGTAGCCCATATTGCTCCTATAAAATTTTTCTAATATTTCTATACTTGGGCTATTGTATACACAAATTCACACAGCAGCACATACATAAATCATTTTAAAACTGAACTAAGCACCAGTTTTTTCACTGGCCAAAAGACTCTTTGGGTTTCATGTCGAAAACTCATGTGTGGGATGTAAACAGATAGTTAACAGCAATAAATTGTCTTCTCACTGGCACATACATACCCAAACATTTTTCAATGGATGAAATTAAAGCAAAGGAGAAAACCCACTTACTGACAACATCAGAAATGATTTGGAAGTGTAAATAAATGTAGATTTTGAAGACTTATTACTGTTCATTAAAAGAAAATGGTACCTTTGTACATCTTATTTTATCCTATCATTCCTTGATTCAAGAATAGGACAGGTCATTTTAAAAATATATTAGCTTGGCTCAGAGGTGCATCCCTGTCATCCTAGACCTGGGAGTCCATGGCAAGCTAATCTTTCTGAGATTGTGGTCAGCTTGGTCCATAGAGTGAAATCTCTTTTGTGTTTGTTCATTCATTTATTTGTTTGTTTTTTAGACAGAATTTCCTTGTGTAGCCTTGGCTGTCCTAGACTCACTTTGTAGACCTGGCTTGCCTCAAATTCAAGTCTCTTCTTCCCTGAGTGCTGGGATTACAGGTGTGTGCCACCATGCCCAGCTCCAAAGACTGAGTTCTAAAACAGGCATGGCTATGTAGAAATATCATGTATTTAAATGATCCCCCAAAATGCACTCTGTATCTCAAATTATAGGGTTATTTTCCCCCTCAGGGATAGTGCACACAGACCTGGGTCCTGGTATTGTTCCTGGTCCTGGTCCTGGTCCTGGTCCTCAGAGCCTAGCTCTTGGCCCAGCTGTGGCCCCAAAAGTCTGCTGTCAAGCATTGGCCCTGTTGGGCTTTGTTTCTAGGGCTCAATCTATCCCAGTAGGCCCCTTGGGCTCCAACTACACACCTGGCAGGATCTTCTATAGGTGGATGCACATGCTCAACTCGCAGGAAACTCTTGACAAAACAGGCTCCATACCCCTTGGCTCAGCCAGGACCACAGCCTAGGAATGGTTCCACCTACTGTGGGCAGATGGGGAGGCCATCTCTGAATACATCACTTAAGTTGAGTAAGCAACACCTTTTTAATAATAATATGAAACCAACATCAATAACGCAACAGTGAAAAACAGCAATTTAAAAATATACAAAATAAAAGGAATCTTTTCTCTAAGGGGAGCAGGCGCTGGGTGCAGCTCAGCCGGCAATTGTACCAACTATATGTCTAACTTGGGCAGCGAGGACAGGGAATTGGGTGCCTCCAAGTGCACCACAGTGGAGAGAAACAGTAGCTCATCTGCCAGGTCAAGGGCCTGTGTGTCCTCTGATGCTAAAGCCGGAGGTTGCACTGGTCCAGCTTCTGGCAAGACTGGGGGTCCCACAGCCATGGGATCCTGGAGCTCAGCATCCTGCTTAGCATCTGACCCCGAACCCAGGCTCTGTTTCTCCTGTGCCACCAAGTCCTCTTGCATGGGCAGCTCTGCAGTTGAGGTCCCAAGTAGCCCAGGATCTGAGCACAGAAAGTGGTGAGCCATCATCCGGGATAGGGGAGCAGCCTGAAGGCACGCAGAATGGGATGAGCTAACCCAAGATGGCCTCTCCATGCCAGGGAAGGCACAGTCCCCTCTCCTACCCGCAGGACGGTCAAGTTGACAGGCGTCCTCCTCTACTTAATTGGCCAGAGCTTCAGGACACTTCCCCTGTGGGACACGGGGCTGGAATCAGCTGCTGTCTCACGAGGCGCCTCCCCGGGTCCTCATTCTCCTCTTAATCCTCCTCCTCCTTATTGGGCTTCAGCTTATCCCAGGCTTATCCATTGCCTGGAAGATTATCCCCAGATTGGCAGTCCAACTCTGCAGTGGGCACGTGGATCCTGGCATAGTCCAGCAGTCGCCTCATGATGGCCAGGTCCGGGTCCCCAGAGACATCCTGGGGCAATTTCTGTAGCCACTGAGACAAGAACGAGAAGATGGCACTGTGGGTGAGAGCAGGGCAGAGGGACACGGTGTCGGAAGCCTGGCCTCTCTTCAGGGCTGCAGAGGGGGGAACATTGGTATCCCCCAGGGTCCTTCCTCTCCTGTTCCTCCCTCTGCTGCTCAAAACCCAGATGTCCAGTGGGAGACCTCTGTCCTCCACCAGCTGTCGAGGTTGCGGGGACATTCCCTAGGGGGACATTCCCTAGGGGGAGAACTCCTGGCCATTACTGGTCCTCTAACCTGGCCGTCCCAAACGCCTTTCCCCGCTCACCTCCCCCTCGGCCTCAAGCCCACTCACATCGTTGTCTTCTTGTCCCCCTCACAGTCGGGCCTGAAGCATCTATACCTGTGACATTTCATGCGGGTGTCACCCCTAAGGCCCCATGTCTCCATCCCACTGAGACATCCAGAAGGAACTATCAAAATCTTCCCAAGGAGGGGGTTGAGGGTGCTGGGGCCTCCATTCATCTCAAACACCACAGATGGGGTCCAGAATCCTTTACACAAACAGGGAAAGGATGCTCAGGGTGTGAGAAAGGGTGGTGTGTGACACTCCCTGGGGAAGGGGAATGGCATCTGGTAGAGCCCCACCCTTGCCCCAATCGCCCATGCTTGGCCATATCATTTTAAAGGGCCAGGACCGGGCCCAGGCTGCTTGGACTCAGTGGCCCCAGTTCTGTGAGGACACAAGCCCTGGGAACCAGCATGAGGAGGTCTGTTTGGATCCCTGGGGGGGCCACTTGCCTGCCTTTTCAGAATCAATTCCAGAATCACCCCATTGGTCGCAAACTTTGGATAAAGGGCCAGAAAGAGCGGTGGGCAAATAGGGGATCATCTGCTCCACAAAGTTCACGCCATCATTGCTGAGCAATGGGGATACCATGCTGGAAGGCTCGCTTCCTTTCGCTCTGAGGAAGGACCAGGGCAGGAGGGAGGCTTGAACTGTGCAAACCCCAAGGGGCACCAACGACCCCTTTCCCTACACCAAAGCGGGCTTGAAAAGTGTTCCTCAGTGACCAAACAGGAACACTTGCCCAGGCCTCGACCGCGGTGGATGGGGGTGGGAGTGGACCAGAAAGCTCCCCCACCACATAGTGGCCCTGATTATGTTGGTCTCCCAGTGGGGAACAGGCCAGAAACGTGACAGTGAGAGCAACACATGTCTCCAGCAGTGGCCCAGGCGACCACCGCTGGCTTCCAAGAGACCTAAGCCTTTGGAGGTCTGGAAGCAGAAGTACAGACTCCTCTCTCCAGCTCCTCTGGACCAGCTGGTCTGTCCAGGCAGCTGTTGCTGCTGGCGTCTGGTTACCTGGCAACCAGAACAATGCTGAGGGATCATGGTCACTTCCTGAAGTTACCTGCCCAAGCCTCGCCCTCATGGGGTCTCCCTGGGGGCCACAAGCCCTGCAGGCTCTGCTGATCAACAATTCCAGAGAGAAATGATGGATAAGTTGCCTCCCGTCACCACTAGAGGGCACAGAAGCACATGAGAGGGTGCAAGGATGAAAAGAACAGCAGCAGCATAGAGGGATGGCTATCATCCCTCTTTATTCTTTTTATTATTATTATCATCATCATCATCATCATCATCATCATCATCATCATCATCATTCCTTTCTTCTTCCCTAGTATACTGCAAACAAATTCACCTTCTTTCATTTACCCTACTGAACTAAAATGTTCTTTCCTTTAGGTTTCATAGTGGAATTTATGTGATGTATACATTTCTATGCATGGTCTATGGGTTTGTTTATGGTGGATTACCCCACAAGGCTGTAAGCTTATAGAGAAAGAGTGGTTTTTACATCAATCATTTTTGTGTGTTCAGGACTTAGCACAGTATTGGGTATCTAATTCACAGTACTATCTGTGGAAGGACAAATAACCTTTTAAACAGTAAATTTCTTTAACAAAGTATTCATAATCTGATAGTAATACATAATTCCCACCTAAAGGATGGAAGCATGTAGCATTTTATTTGTTAATGCCAGCCATTGTGCAATCTGTAATAAACTTCTCCTAAAGTCTTTTTATCTTGTTCTGTTACTGCTGTTACTAGGATAGCCTCCTCTTTGTCTGTTGCCTTCTCTGTGTTCTCTTTCATTTATTCCATAAAAAATTACTTCCTTTAAGCTTTAGTGAGGTTTAGCAACTGGCTTTATTATATCCAAAGACTATCTGTATCTGCCTGTTTTGTACAGAAGCTAGGAATACAGCTCAGAGGTAGAACATTTGCTTCACATATAGGAGGTAAGGAAGGAGGAGGAAGGGGATGAGAAAAAAAGGGACAGGAGAAGCAAAGCATTGCTTTTCTTTATACAGATGCCCTGCCTTAAATACAGGGGTTAACAGTCTTCCTATCTTCCAAACAAGATAGAAAATTCAGATACAGCAACAGTGCCACTTATTTGGTGTTAGTTTTTAATTCAGTCACTCTCCTGACATTCACTCTGTAAGTGTTTTATATGTAGTTGGTTTTATGTACATGTTCATTTTCTTGGAAAAATCTATATTTTTATTAGGTTTTATGAGAGGTCATATCCTCAGAAAATGTCCTGGGCTTTGCATCCTACCATACGTATCCCTAGGAGACCATATCTGGAAAGCAGTTTATGTCCTCTTTGTACATAATTTGATGTTATGACTTCATGATGCATCTTGAACCTTGTTTTCAAGAAATTTTGTAAACAAGCCCTAAGCTTAACATGCATTTTATTCCTCATGAAAAAAAAATATTCATCATAAAATGTCTTGTCTGAAAAGAGCATCTGAGGTCATTGTACAATGCACTCAGTAACTTTAATTTTAGTCACTAACATTATTAGTGACTAATAATGCTGGTGCCCCAGCTTGTTTGTTGTTTTTCATTACTTTTCTAGAAATCCAAGCATGATGACCCTGGTGTAAGGGACTGTGTACACATTGTTAACTAAGAAAATAAAACCACACATTCAAAACAATCAAAACCTCTAAATATTGATCAGAACTGGTTTAGATTTAGGGCCCAAAAATAATTCAGTTGAAATGTGATGAAAACATTGAAATACCATTATTCAGCAAGCTTTTAGAGTATATGTGTGTGTGTGTGTGTGTGTGTGTGTGTGTGTGTGTGTGTGTAGATAAGATGAAAGGATGCACACTTAAACACAACAGAATTCTAACAGAATTCTTGGGCATACAGACAAAAGGTGGAACATCATTAAACAGGATTTTTCCTTTCTGTTTTCTTGCTAGGGAGAGTTTGAACATGTTCCTTCCCTTCCCCCCTTCCCCTCCCTTTCACTTCCTTCCTTGCTCAGTGCGAATTTACAAACATTGCACTAGAATGGATGCAGTTATGTGAAAGCATTGCCCAAAGGCCCTCTGCTGGATCACTTCTAGACCTTGAACACAAAATGCATTCTAGCTATTTTTTTTTCTTCAACTGGTGATTTTTCTTGGGGGGGGAGGGGTAGACACCCAGACATGGTGAGTTCCTCATCTATCCCTCCCTCCTACCCCAGCTTATGTATTTTAGCACTTTTGGAAGCACACTGACAGAGTTTCCCCACAATCATACATGTGCTTTCTAAGATTTTCTAACAAAATTCTTCTAGTTGCCAGATTAAAAATAATTGGCTTGGTTCTCAAGCAACAATCTCATAAGTGCAGCCAGGCTATTAAGTCATGTGCCAAGGTGCTCAGATGGGTATTCTTGGCACAGTGCCAGTATACTGGCACAGACCAGGAGATCAGTGGAGCCAAGACTTCTCCTTTTTGGTTCAGTCCACTTCCTAGTTGAAGCCACCTATGGCTCAAAACGAAGTTTGAGGGATGAGGATGTAGCTCAGTTGATTAGTGGTAGAACAGAAGTATTAGAAATTCAGGGTCAACTTATAGCTATTTAGTTTCTGGCCAGGCTGGGCTACAGGGGACTGTAACCAAATAATAATAATAGTAATAACCACAATACATTTCAGCTAGGAGCATATATGACGATCATTGTTCCAAGCTAGAGCTAACCTCATGTAATCAACTTTCCTCAGAGAGGAAGCAAGGAGACAACAAGGTCCAGCCCAGCAGGATTTTCTGCACACAGACCCCTCTCCAACTGAGCCTTTCCATCCAACAATGTGGAAATGTGTGTTCCTACTGGCAACCAGAGGTGCCCCAGCTTGTAGCGCTGGGAGAATGGGGCAGGGAAAGTCACCACGGAGCACAGCTGTTTGGTTACTGGCCCACTGAGACTAACACAAGCAAAGAAAACCACAAAAGAACAACACAATAAAAATTCACTGGGTACAATTCACACAAAGAGAATGGAAGAAGAAGGAACACCAAAACTTAGAAAAGTGGCCTGTCTCTCTATGGGCCCTCTATCCTGGTCCATTACTGGTGGCCTACCCCCAAATCAAGCTCCACCCAATTACACCCTAGTTTGGAATGGTGACCTGCATTCCGCCAGGCCAGAGAATGGAGCAGCAACATATCTGTTGATCTCTACCAGACCACAGGCCAAAGCACCAGCCAAACTCTGCCAGACCAGAGACCATGGCAGCAGCAAATCTCTGTGAGATCAGAGTCCAGAGCAGGGGACATGCTCTGCCAAACTTGAGGCCAGAGTAGTGGCTAAGCTCTGCCAGACCAAAAACCAGAGAACATTGGCAGAGGTGCCAAGCCTGGGGCTCCACATACCGTATCCATCCCTTGGCACCTCCTCGCCACTATCACTGGTGCTTGTGGAGCATGGCTCAAGCTTCTCTGAAATGGGAAAGAATCAAGTCTAGAGGGATAGAATGATTCTGTCCCATGTCCTCAGTCAGTCCCAGAGACAAAAAAAAAAAAATGGCAGTGATAGACAAAACAGTTAAACAAGACACAAACAGCTATTTAACAGCTTGTTCAACAGAAAAATACACAGAGCCAGACAGCAGATTCCACCACTCTTGCAGTGGAAAAAATGAAAGTAGGATATCAGCAAATCCCTGATGCAGGTGCTACCTGCATTGTCCTTGTCCAAAGATCCAGAGATCACAGAAAACTGGGCACTCTACCACCCTTTACAGATAGGGGCACATTCGTCATCTCTGAGGTCTAGGGAACACAGAAAACTCGGTGCTCAAACCTTTACAGATTTGTCCCTTCGATTGGGGGTTCTACAAAGTCTTCCAGACCCCCTCTGGCCCACAGTTGTCTAAAGCATCAGCTCTAACCTTTCTGACCACACAGATTACAAATTTTGCCCCAAGGCCCTAAAAAAGAAACTAGAGAAACGCAGATAAAGACCTAGACAGAGTGCTCACTTACGGGCTGTTGTTCAGCCCCATGTGCCAGGGGTGCTTGGGAGACTTGGGGATCCAATATGAGACCCCAAATGTTACACCTAGATCTTAGGGTCCCCAAAGATCATAAGGAGCTGGACCACATATGTAAGAGCAAAGAGTTTTATTTGAACTTAAGCTGGGTTTCTCCATCATCACCAACACAGTGGATCAGAGAGGAGAGCCCTGAGCAGCTGCATGGCAGGCTTTTGATTGGGGTTTTAGGAAGGACCAGGAAGTTGTAGTTTAACAGTTAAATGATTGGGTGACATTCAGCAAGGGCAAGCTTTTTATAAAGTGATTGGCTAGCTAACATAACTAACATTGAGCAAGCTATCTCTAGGCCTCAGGAATGTTAGGTATTTTTTGTGTCATTAATGTTCTACTACAAAGTTGGTAGGCTGCTCAGCACAAATGCCCCATTTTGCTATAAGATATTTCCCATCCTTGTGGTTATCCTCAGGATGTTCCTTGGATAGGGACTCTTACAACATTGTTTTTGGAATTGGTGACCCATGGCCCAATTCCTGGTGACCTTGGGGCAGACTCACTAGCTGGTGACCTTGAGGTGACCTTTTTAGGCCTAGTTCCTGGTGACCTTGTGGGTGACAGATAGGTTCTCTCAGTTCTAAAAGATCCATTTGAATTTTGTAGAGGTTGTAAATGGTATGTCCTGTGTCAGGGAGTACTCCAATATTAAGCTGTGATATAGAAGAGTAGAACCAACGATATAAAGGATTTACTATTGCTGAGAAACTAGTGGTGCCAGATAGAATTTAGCTGAGGGAAGAATGTCTGTAAAATACTCCACAGATAAGTAGTATGCTAACTAGGCCTGTTAGAGATTAGGATTCCAGGAAACTCATGTTTGCTCACCAGGATTATCTAGAAATGTAGCAGGGCGAGGTTTTTTAATTTGTAACTTCCCAACATATATTTATTACTTTATGAATGTGAATGAAAACAGACCAGATTGGTGGGTGTAAAATTTGGGTCAGGTAGCTGGATGCAGTGAATATTGAATTTTGAATTAAGGGACTGTCCTATGCCCATATGTACAATCCTCATTGACACAGTTCTGCCAGTTAAAATTTGAGAAACAGGCTATTGACTAATGCTTTGTCAGGTTACAGGTCTCAGCAGCTAATATTGTACACAGGGACAACATCGAACAGTATCATATTAATGGCTTTCCCTCTGCAAGAGAATAGCCTGTGTTTTTTAAAGTCAGTATGCCTAAGTGTTTTCTTTTTCAACTCTGATGTTAAGAGCACTGGGTGCTCTTCCAGAGGTCAGGAGTTCAATTCCCACCAACTACTTGGTGGCTCACAACATCTATAATGAGATCTGGTGTTCTCTTATGGTGTGCAAGTGTACATGTTTGCAGAACACTGTATACATAATAAATAAGTAAATAAATAAGTTGTTGGTATTATTAAATTTTATTTTGTTGATGCATCACTGCTCTACTCTCTTATTTGTTAATATTCTCTGATAATCTCCAGTCATTAAGAATTTCATTCCTTTTTCTCTAGTGCTTTGATTTTTATTTTTGTTTAAAGCAATGTCTCCTGCAGATCATGTTATGTAGCTTACACTTTATTTAAACACTGAATGCTACTTCTACTGCGAAGTGCCTAGAACATAATCCTGCAACTCTTTTCAGGTGGGCCCTGACTGGTCAGTGTGAGGTAAAAGAGATCAGCAAATAAGTGTCCACTGACTTCCCTGGGTTTTGTTTGTTTGTTTGTTTGGAGCTCGGTGATTACAAATAAAGAGAGACCTGTGTAAGAATTGAGTTCACTGACCTACTTTCAAGCTGGTGTTGTCACAACACAGAAAGGGAGGGGGAAGTGGGAAGATGGCAATGATAATGGTAATCAATTTTAGATGGTCAGTAAATGTGAAAAGTGTATACTTAGGGCTGGGAGTTATACACAAAGAGAATCAAGAATATGGATTAGTTGCTGAACTTGTTTCTGGAAAGCAAATTTTTACAGTTACACTAGTTCAAACACACAGAAGATCTGGACAAAGTGGGGTGGTAGTGCCTAACAGGAATGCTTTCCCCTCCCCCCATTTGAAAATGCACAACCTGAGAGAGAAAAGGTGTGAGTAATACTTTGTGTGCTCTAATATATACTTGAATTCCCTGAAGAATATTGGACCATAAAGCCATTTTCAACTTTTAAAAATAATTTTTAAGATTATAATGAAATCGTTTCAACCTTCTCATTCCTCTGTACTCTTAAGTCTCAAATGCTGGGATAAATGGTTAAGGTGGCTACTTAACAATCAAAGCAGATTTGGCTGTCAGGTTCTCCCAGCATCCCTCAGTCCTTACCTGTTACAAGGAATGGGTGTCAATCACAATTCTCTAGCTCAGGAGTTGAGCTGCCCTCCTCCCAGCTATCCTTCCTTATGTATTCCAATCATTTTGGTTACCTGGTGTTTTTCATTTATCATTTATCCTCCTGTCCCTTTGTTCTGGCTCTCCACTTCCATCTCTCCTGTCATCTCACAAAGCTCAGGGTCATGTCAACTTTAGACTGTCCCAGATGTCCCTGTGTCTGACTATGTTCTCTATCTATAATAAACTTTCTACTCCAACATTCCTAGGTACAGCCATATTCTTTTTGTTTTATTTCTCATTTTCATTGAGCTCCCATTAACTACTCCTTGCTTTCAAATTCATGGCCATTTGTTTCTTTATGGTTGTTACTATTTGGCTTTGACTGAAGTTTGTCTGAAGGACTTCCCAACTATGAGGTAGAGGTGACTGCACTGGACACTGATCATGTAATGGAATGTGCAACATAAATGGCTTATATCTGGGAAAATGAGCAGTTGCCCTGGTACAGTGGAAGACTGTATTTTAAAACATTTCCAAGATGAGGATGTTGCAGAATATTTGATCGCAGTGTGATCCCTCAGATTGTGAACTGTAAACCCATTGCTCTGTTTGGTGTGGGTGAGCCCTAACACAAACCTTAATTCCAAGAACTTTCTGTTTATTGTAAACAGGTGATTATGGTATGGTTCCCTCATCCCTAGAACATACCTTTAATTCAAAAGTTCTCTGTGCATAGGATTTAATAATGTTAACCCTAGGTCAAGAGGCAAAGCAAGAAACCAGCTGACATGGATTAAGGATTAAGTGGAACTTTCAGCTGAAATGTATTTAAGACAGAGTTAAAAAGTGGAAGGAGGTTTTAGCTTGGTAGATTTTGGGCGTTTTTGAGCTTTGATCTAGAAAGCCTTTGGCCTTGGGTTCCTTTGGTCTATCCCCCTGAGCTGTCATCTGAGCTGGTGAGCTTTTGAAGCTTTTTCCTCTTGGTGAGTAATAGGGTCAGATGGGTGCTTTCTCTGCCTCTCTGCGCTAGCAGGTTTTAAAATTGAATAATTGCGATTTTCATTCTTTTATAAAAACACTAGTGTTCTGTGTGCCCATAGGGGTTAGGGCAAAGCTAGAATGCCTCTGCTATCTGCATTATTTGATATTTGATCCACTGGTAGAGTAACTACTACTATCCTGAGACTCAGCTCCATTGTTCAAGCTAATGAGGGGCTCTGGGCAGGCCTAGCAGTCAGGGGCAACAGTGGGAGGTAGTTTATGGGTTTGTTCTGGGATTTTCCTCTGATGTAGCTCTGAAGAGCTGTGAGTGAGACCAGAGTCCATGTCATGGTAATTGTGGAGCCATTGTCCTCAGTCCAGGAAGAGCAGTCTGCTGAGCTATCACATTCTGCTATGTTTTGAAGGAGATGGACTGTGGTTCGGGCTGTGGTTCTGTTGTTCTCCATGTGGTGATCTCAGCAGAGACCCTTGGCCTCCGACCCTTCCTGAGTGTTTATTGTCCAGAGAAGTGAGGATTTTGTGGCCTCAGCAATAGAAAGTTGTGGTGCTTATAATATGACTATCTAGTGTGCACACACAGACATTGGTATTGTAGTGGACAGACTGGAAAACTGAAGGTCTCATATATAGAAATAATGAATGTTGTATTCCACATACAGCTTTGTGTAACAAATTTTGCAAATCATTTGAAACTGGAAGAAAAGAGGTGGTGGTGGTCATTTTTCAGCAATACTTGATTCCTTTTATTTAGCCTTTCAACTACCACTAGTCACAATGGCGTGATTTAGGGAAATTCAATTCCAGGGTACAAAAGGAATTTCTGAGATGCAGAATTTTGTCAGGTGTGCCTGGTTTTAAATAAGTGGATAGGGCAGATTCCACATCTTGTGACATAATTCATGGAGCAGGAAACAGATACTAAATTATTCTCCAACATTTTTTGTGTGTGAGTGTCCGAAAGGGCTGGGCTGTGCCTGAACCCACATGAGGGTTCATGAGGGACTGCAAGACATAGCTCAGCTTATGATCACCTCCATTTATTAAGAGATTTCCAGAGCAAAAGGACTCTCTGTAAAGGAAGTTAGTAGTAGCTGAAGGGTCAGAAATATAACAGTTTAGGTATCACTTTGTGTTTGTCTTGTAGCAGTTGTGAAATCTGTGTTTATTTAATTTGTTTTAATTAGAAAATCAAAGGTATCTCAGGGACAGTGCAAATTTCTCATACTAGAGTTTACTTACATCTTTTCATGTAAACTTGGCTATATTTTAGGCTTATTTTTTTTTCTTTTTCTCTCACTCCCTCCTTCTTTCACAAACACTGTACACATTCTTAATTATTGAAACCTGTGGTAAATACAGAAGTGACATCATGCCAGAAGATTATGAGATTCATGACAATAGAATCATCCCTTATTTTTCTGTTTTCGTCTGTTTCTTACCAGGTGGCTTTTCTGATATGAGATAGAGATTTTGGATTGTTCTTTAGCAATCACATAAAGACAGTTTGCACTTATGTCTGTAGAAGGCAGAAGACACAACATGAAGGTGAGTGATACCAGTTGGCCAGTTTATTCCTCCTCTTTTGACATTTTCTTTTGGTGATCTGTCATTTTCTTCAGAAATTTCATGTGTCCAGTGTTCTCCATATTCTTTAGTTGGATGATTTTATTCTCCTGAAAAGATTAAATCAAAACCCTTCCCCATCCCTAATTCTGGAGTGAGGGTTGTGCCTTTTTAGGCATGTTATATCTTTTATAGAGCAAAATAGTTTTTTTTTTTTTTTTTTTTGGAAATAGAAAAAGTATAATATCTCAATTAAAGTTAAAAATCTTTGAAAGTTTACAAATATACTTTAAAGTGTATTTATTTCTAGATAATAAAGGGCATTCATTTTGATTTTCAGCCTGCCTTTTACAAGCAGATTTTAAATAAAATCACTGTAAATCCTATGTGCCTGCCTCTGCCTCCCAGGTGGTATGTAAAAGGCATGTGCCTCCCAAATGCTGGGATTAAGACTATGAACCATCAACACCCTGTCATTGTAACTCCTGAATTAAAATAGAAAAAAACTAATTAATAGTGAACTTCTTGTCTCTGCTGGGATTAAATGAATGGTCTATCACCACGCTGCTCAAATATGTTATATTCACTCCAAATTATTCCAACTCAAACAAGTTTATACCTTTGAATTAACTTCACACATTTTAAACCTCTTAACTGTTTTTAATATGAAACAACAAAAGTATCCTTGTTTTATTTAAACTTTAGTCTTTATTAAGTTAGTTCGGACTTAATGACCAAACTGCTGATGAACAGTTACCTCTATTATTAAGGAGATCTCTACTATTCAAATCTAATCATTATCAATTTTGATAGAATCCACCTTTTTTTTTTCCCTGTGGAAACATTCGGTTTTACCAGTGAAGACACAGTTCAGTAGTTTCTCACTGTCTACTCCTTTTTGTTATGTTTACTTCTTTTTGTTCTAGAGTATTTAGGAGTGCTGTTAAGTTGTTACTAAGAGATATTTCTGATTATTTTTTCTGAATGTACTTAGTGCTATGAACTGACTTCTGGCCAACACTTCCATTGTGTACTATGAGTTTTGATATGTTGTGTATTCATTGACTTCCAGAAAGTCTTTAATTTCTTTATTTCAGTTTTGCTCCATTTTTATTCAGTAGAGAGTTGTTCAATTTCTATGAGTTTTTAAGCTTTCTATTGTTTTTGTTATTGGTGATGTGCTGCTTTAAACCTTAGTGGTCTGATAGGATACAGTAGGTTATTGCAACTTTCTTATATATTTTGAGACTTCCACTGTTCAAGTATATCATCAATTTTGGAGAATAATATATGAGTTGCTGAGAAGAGGGAACAATCTTTTGTGCTTGGGTGGATGTTCTGTAAACATCTTTTGGGTATATTTAGTTTTTTGATGTTAGTTAGGTGGAACATTTCTCTGTTCCGTATGGTCAGGAGGACCTGTCCATGATATATTGAAGTCTTCTCCTATCAGTTTATACGGGCCAGGATGTGATGCAAGCTGCAGAAGGGTTTCATTTATAACTCGGGTGCTCTTATGTTTGGGGCATAGATGTTAAGTATTGAAATGTTATATTGCTGGATATTTTTTTCAATATGTTCTGTCCTTTGGCATCTTTTGATTAGTTGTTTTTGAAGTTTGTTTTGTTAGATATTAAAATTGCTTTACAAGCTTGATACTCTAATTCATTTATTTGGAATATCTTTTCCAACCTTTTACCTGAGATAATGTCTATCTTGATGTGAAGCTGTGTTTGATGTATTTAGAAGAAGGGTGGATTTTGTTTTATCATCCATTTTTGTGAGCCTGTGTTTTTTTTATTGGTGAGTTTGGGTCAATGGTATTAAAGATATCAACAGTGATTGTAAATCCTGGTATTTTTTGGTGGTGGTGGTTTTAGCACCCTGTGTTGGGCTATATTTATAGATACATATTGTTTAAATTTGACCTTATCATGAAACATCTTATTTTCTTCATTTGCTGATTGAAACTTTCTGGGCATGGTTAGTAATTTGTCTTGCTTCTGTATGTTTTTAGAGTCAGAAGCACTCTGTCTAAACCATTCAACTTCTAGCATTTTTACTGAGAATACAGGATTAATTCCAATAGATCTGCATTTTTTTTTTTTTTTGGTTTGTCTGATTAGTTGGTTAGTTTGTTTTGTTTTGTTGTTGTTGTTGTTGTTTTGTTTTGTTTTCCGTTGCAGCTTTTCATATTCTTGCTTTGTTCTGCATGTTTTGTATTTTAATTATTCTGTGCCAAGAGGACTTTCTTTTCTGGTCCAGTCTCTTTGGTGTTTTGTATGCTTCTTGGCTTCTTGTGCCTCCATAGACATCTTCTTCTTTAGGTTAAGAAATTTTTCTTGTATGATTTTGTTGAAAATATCTTCTGGACCTTTGATCTCATCATTCTTCTTCTAATCTGATTATCAGCATGTTTTGTGTTGTCATAATGTCTCACAGTTCCTGGATGTTTCCTGAATGTTTTTATGTAGACTAGGTTGGTTTTGAACTTACACCTCTAACTCCAATCGAATGTTGGGCTTAAATCTAGGCCAACATACCTGGCATCAACATCACCATCATTGGCTGCTGAGCATGGAATATAGAGTTTTAGGTATTTATTTTGTTTTCTTTTGTATATGTAAGCATAGGTTATTGTGTTGATCTTCATCAACATCTTGCATTTGAAATTTGGCAGGGAGTATATTTAATTTCTTAAGATGGCATTTATTCATGACACTAGCACTATCTGAGCTTTCTGAGTCATTGAATTGTGGGTTTGTGACACTCTTCTTACCAGTTGTATTTGTTTTTTAAATTTTGTTTGTTTTATTCACATTTAATTTCTTTCTAATTTAAATTTGTTTTTTTTTTATTTATTCTCTGACATGAACTCGAGTCTTTGATCACCTCCTCCTGTGTTTTGCAACCTTGCAAGGCCACAGAGGAAGATGATGCAGCCATCCTTGATGAGACCTGATAATCTAGAAGGGAAGGAATTCCACCCCAATTAGGAGACTAGAGAAAGAGCATAGGGGCAGAAGAAGGAGGGTGGGTGGGACTGGGAGGAGATGAGGAAGGGGACTATGGCAAGGATACAAAGTGAACACATTGTAATAAATAAATTAATTAAATTAAAAAATAATTTATCCACTTATTATCCCAATTGTAATCTTCTTCCTTGACTCTTCCTTGTCTCACCCTCCATTCTTCTTTCCTCCTTATCCCATGTCCTATAGCTCAGTTACAGGGAACCCTCCACTCCTACCATCTGAACCCAGATTATCAAGTCTCACTAGGACTTCCTGCATCCTCTTCCTCTGTGGCATAGCAATGCCCCCTCCACCAAGGGGAAATGATCAAATAGCAGACAACAGAGTCCATGTCAAACCCAGCACCTTCTCCCCTTACTATGGATTGAACATGGAGACTGAGCTGCCTATCAGCTACATACGAGCAGGGGTCTGGTTCCTCTTCATGAATGGTCTTTGGTGGGTCCATCAATCTCTGCAAGTCCCCATGGGCCCAGATATGTTGTCCTTGTTGGTCTTCTTATGGAGGTCCTGCCAGCTCTGGGTCTTTCTACATTCTATCCTCCCACTTTTTCCTATGATTCCCTGTGCTCTACCCAAAGTTTGGCTGTGAATCTTAGCATCTGCTTCGAACCCCTGCTGGGCAGAGTCTTTCGGAGGATATGTATGTTAGGCTCTCATCCTCTTCCCTCTCCTCAGTCACTTCTGGTGTCGATTTTATTTGCACTTTTGCATAAGAATTGAGCATCCTCCATAGGGTCCTCCTTTTATTTAGCTCCTTTAGGTCTATAGATTGTAGTATGTTTATCTATATTATGGCCATTATCCATTTACAAATGAGTATATACCATGCATGTCTTTCTGGTTTTGGAATAACTCACTTAGGATGATCATTTCTAGTTCCATCTACTTGTCTGAAAATTTTATAGTTTCCTTTTTTTTAAAAAAAACAAAAATACCCGAGGTGCATTCCATTGTGTAAATGTACCACAATTTCTGTAAAACAATGGTTTGGTTGAGAGACATATAGTTTGTCTCCCTGTTATGGCTATTATGAATATAGATGTTATGAACACAGTTGATCAAATATCTTTGTTGAATGGTGGAGCATCTTTTTGACATATGCCCAGGAATGGTAGAGCTGGGTCTTGAAGTAACACTCTTTCTAATTGTCTGAGAAAGCATCAGATTGATTTTTGAAGTGGTTGTATAAGTTTGCATTACCACCAGCAATAGAGGAGTGTTCCTCTTTCTCTACATTCTCACTAGCTTGCTGTCACTTCAGGTTTTGACCTTAATCATGACGGGTTTAAGATGGAATATCATTTGCATTTCCATGATGACTGCAGATATTGAGCATTTAATGTCCACCATTTGATATTCCTCTGTGGAGAAATCTCTGTATAGTTCTGTACCCCATTTTTAAATTGGATTATTTGAGTTTAATTTCTTCAGTTCTTTATATATATTTTTTATTAGCTCTTTCAGTTGTATGTAGGGTTGGTGAAGATCTTTTGCCAGGCTGTAGGTGGTCATTTTATTCTATTGACAGAGTTCTTTGCTTCATAGAAGCTTTTTGTTTCATGAGATCCTATTCATTAATTCTTGATCTTAGAGCCAGTGTTCTTGGTGTTCTGTTGAGGAATTTATCATCTAGGCCAATGAGATCAAGACTCTTTCCCACTTTTTCTTCTAACAGATTTAGTGTATCTGGTTTTATGTTGAGGTCTTTGAACAACTTGGACTATAGTTTGATGCAGGGTGATAAATATGGATCTATTTTCATTTTTCTACATGTAGACTTCAAGTTAGACCAGCACCATTTGTTGAAGATGCTGTCCTTTTTCCATTGCATGGTTTTGGATTCTTTGTCAAAAATCAAGTGTCCATAGGTGTGTGGGTTTATTTATGGGTCTTCAATTCCATTCATCCACCATTCTGTTTTTACTTCAGTACCGTGCAGTTTTTTATTACTATTGATTTATAGTAGAGCTTGAGATCAGGGATGGTGATACATACTGAAGATCTGCTATAGTACAGGACTGTTTTAGCTATTCTGGCTTTTTTTATTTTTCCATATGAAGTTGAGAATTTCTTTTCAAATTCCTTAAGGAATTGTGTTGATATTTTGATGGGAATATCATTTAATCTATAGATTGTTTTTGGTATGATAGCAATTTTTACTATGTTGATCCTTCTGACCCATCAGCATGAGAGATATTTGTATCTTCTTGTATCTTTTTCAATTTCTTTCTTCAGAGGCTTAAAGGTTGTTTTTTTTTTTTTTTTTTTTTTTCATGCAGGTTTTTCACTTGCTTGTTGAGGATAACTCCAAGGTACATTATGTTTTTTTTTTTTCCTGCCTACTGTGAAGGGTGTTGTTCTCCTAATTCTTTCTCAGTCCATTTGTCTTTTGTATACAGGAGTGCTACTGATTTTTTTTTTTGAGTTAACTTTATATCCAACTACTTTGATAAAGTGTTTTTCAACTGTAGGAGTTCGCTACAGTAGAATATTTGGGTTCACTTTTACATACTGTCATATATGTGAATATAAATACTTTGACTTCTTCCTTATCAATTTGTATCCCCTTGATCTCCTTTAGTTGTCTTATTGCCCTAGATAGGAATTTGAGTACTGTACTGAAGAGATTTGGAGAGAGTGTCTAGCCTTGTCTTGTCCCTGAGTTCAGTGGAATTGATTTAAGTTTCTTTCCATTTTGTTTCATGTTAGCTATAGGATTGCTGTATATTGTCTTTATTATTTTTAGATCTGTGCCTCTGTCCCCAGTCTCTCCAAGACTTTAAACAAGAATAACTGTTCGATATTGTCAAATGTTTTTTCAGCATCTAAGAAAATGATCCTGTTTTTTTTTTTTTTCAATTTCTTTATATGACGGATTAAGATTCCCTATATTGAACTATCCCTGCATGCCTGGGATTAAGCCTACTTGGTAATGGTGGATGATATCTTTGACATGTTCTTGGATTTGGTTTGCAATTATTTTATTGAGTATTTTTGCATCATTGTTCATAAAAGAGATTGGTCTGAAGTTCTCTTTCTTTTTGGGGATCTTTGAGGATTTATCAACGGGACTGTGATCTTACAAAAGAGTTTGGTCATGTTGTGTCCATTTCTATTTTGTGGAATAATTTGAAGAATATCAATATTGACTCTTCATTGATGGTCTTGTAGAATTCTGCTCTGAAGTCATCTCACTCTTGGCTGTTTTATTAATGTTTCTTTTTACAAATATGGGTGTCCTTGTATTTGGGGCATTGTTGCTCAGAATACATATGCCATCTTGGTGGAATTTTCCTTTGATGAGTATGAAGTATCCTTCCTCATTTTTATTTATTTATTTATCTATTTACTTATTTATTTTTATTTAGGAGCAATAATGTTATCAGGCAATATTTTCATAGTTTGAAACTATGTGTAACAGCATAGATTTTAAAAAATCTTTCAACATTTTTGTGTTCTTTTGACATTTTTATTAATAACAGCTTATTCACTTTGTATCCTTCCTGTACCTCCTTCCTTCTTCCCTCCTGAACCCTCCTCCATCTTTCCCACCCTGTCCCTTTCCCAGTTCATTGATAAGGGAGGTCCTCCGCCTCTTCTCTCTGATCCTAGTCTATCAGGTCTCAATAGGAGTGGCTGCATTGTCTTCTTCTGTGGCCTGGCAAGGTTGATCCCCCCTCAATGGGAGAAGATCAAAGAGCAGGCCAATGAGTTCCTGTCAGAGACAGTCCCTGTCCCCATTACTATGAAGCCCACTTGAATACTGAACTGCCATAGGCTACCTTTTGTGCAGAGGTTTCAGGCCATCTCCATGTGTGGTCCTTGGCTGGCGTATCAGTTTCAAAAAGACCCTGTGCCCAGAATTTTTGGAACTGTTACTGTCCTTGTGGAGCTCCTGTCCTCTCCAGGTTTACTATCTCCCAGTTCTTCCATAAGATTCCCTGCACTCTGCCCAAAGTTTGGCTATGAGTCTCAGCATCTGCCTTGACACCCTGCAGGGTAGGGCCTTTCAAAGGCCCTCTGTGTAGGCTCCTGTCCTGTCCCTGTATTCTCCCTCATCTGATATCCATCCTCTTTGCCTTTCTGCATGGGGTTTGAGCATCTTAGCCAGCATACTCCTTCCTGATTAACTTCCTTAAGTGTACAGATTTTAGTATCTTTATCCTATATTTTATATACTATATCCACTTATGAGTGAGTATATACCCGGTGAGTCTTTCTGCTTCTGGGATACCTCACTCAGGATGATCTTTCCACTTCCCACCATTTACCTGCAAATTTCATGTTTTCCTTGTTTTTCATTGCTGAGTAATATTCCATCATATAGATATACCACAATTTCTTTATCCATTCCTCAACTGAGGGGCATCTGTGCTGTTTCCAGCTTCTGGCTATTACAAATAAAGCTATTACAAACATAGTTGAGCAGATGTCCTTGTTATATACTTGAGCGCCTTTTGGATATGTTTTAGGAGTGGTATAGCTGGATCTTGAGGTGGCGCTATTCCTAATTGTCTGAGAAAGTGCCAGGTTGATTTGTAAAGTCGTTGTATAAGTTTACATTCCACCAGCAATGAAGGAGGTTCCCCTTTCTCCAAATCCTATCCAGCATGAGTTGTCACTTGAGTTATTTGTCTTATTCATTTTGATGGGTGTAAGGTGAAATCTCAGGGTGGTTTTGATTTGCATTTCCATGATGACTGAGAATGTTGAACATTTTTAAGTGTTTCTCTGCCATTCTATATTCCTCTATTGAGAATTCTCTGTTTAGCTCTGTACCCCATTTTTAATTAGGTTACTTGATTCGTTGGTGTTTAACTTCTTGAAATCTTTATAAATACTGGATA